>APFE030878934.1:149838-160427 GCA_000404065.3 Pinus taeda
TAATATCAAATTATATTCAATTTGCATTAAAAAAAATGTAATTCTCTTATTCGAAACACTCTCTCTAAAAACATGATAAACACATGATTTGTACATGTAATGTCCGAAAATCACCCCTCATAATGTCTTGCCCTTCCAACAAAACTTATTATCACAGAAGGAATCGATACAAAAGAATGCTATAACCTGAGTTGCAAACTTCTTTTTAGCTGTCAAAATCTTGTGCTACAACAATTTCTAAAAAATCAACTAACCAAAATTATTTGGATAGAATTTTTATAACAATGCAGGTAAATTCAGAAATGGATAAAACCCCTGTTCCATACAAAGATTATGGTACAACTCTACTCAAATCAAACTTTAACGCGGATGATACCCACTAGTAGTACGCGTGGCTTAACTGAGAATGATCTCGGATATTCAGATTTTCTGGGCTGCTTCTCTGAAATATATTTCACTCGTCACAGTTCTCTTTTGTTTACAACCATGTGTCTATAGCGATTAATTTATAGCCATGTGTTTATTCTGAGCCGTAGCGCTGTCGTTTTTATGTGGAAGTTCGTTGGTTCGTACCCATAAAATTATTGTTTCAACTTATTTTGCGAAGATTCTTGCCCAATGGAGAGCCTGTTGTGAAGAACGCACTGCCATGGCGGCGGCTGATGATAAGATGAATGCACATTCTATATAATTTGTTTTGTGGGCCACTACAAATTTAATATCTTTCGCTGGTGCTGTCCAGATGAGTTGGATTTTATGTCCAAAGTCATGGTGGCCTACATTGCTTTTAGACTTTTAAGAGTCGCCGTGTCATATCACTCTCCTCCACCACCAGAGCGATTCAGAGGTTTGATGCAATGTATTTCTCCATTGTATATGGGAACAGCGAATAAACCTAAAATAAAGAACGAGAGCATAGGATATGGAATGTGATTTCACAAGAACATGATCATAGGATTTTTGATTGAAAATATAAGATAATGGAGCACAATTCAAGGAGATTGAATACGAAAATGGATAATATATTTGGTGATTAAGAATTGAGTATTACAGACTGATAAAAAAGATTTTGATTTTGATTCATCTTGTATGGTTAATAGTGGGGATTTTTTAAAGAATTTTGTTAATATAATAAAATTTCAATAAATAAGTTTTTATAATTATATATTATTGTTTACGGAGTTTAGGGTAAGTTGTGATTAAGTGTATTGTTAAGGTATTTTGTGATGTGAAGAGATTACCAATTTAAATTTTTCGGGAAAAAATATAATCATGTTAAGGGCTGGTTTGACCCACCCTAGATCAAGGTTTCTCAAGCTAAAAGTTTAAGGGTGTTGTCATCTAAGGACTCACACCACTTGGAAAAAAATAATTATTATTATTATATTGGTGTTGTATTATTTAGATGAATAATTTACAATTAGTAAGATTTGATGCATGAATAGTAGATTAGTTGGTTTGTGTAGGCTTTAATCTCTATTAGGCCTTAAGTTCAAACCTTGTGGGGAAGGGTTGAGGATGGAAGCCCCTTTTGGGGGACTAAACTATCACAAGAGGAGCCATGTTGAGAGTGAAAGAAATTACACCTCCCTCACACCAAGCAAAGTATCATTGAAATGTTTTACTAAACACAAAAATAATTACACATCTCCCTCATTATTGAGTAACACACTTTTTAATCATAAGAATTTTTTTACTTTCTCCCTTATCTATATATAGTTGATTGGTTAGTTAATTACTGGTTATTGAAATATGTCACTTCACTTAAAATATCTTGTTTATGCACATAACACTTATCACCTCCATATAAAAAAAATGAATGTATTACATATCTCTTTTACACTAGGAAATAGAAAGCACCTATGGATAAAACATATACACATATAATGTTGATATAAAATTATATTACATAAGATGGACATTGAAATAATTTTTTTATGCTCAACATTGAAATGTTATTTTGTTATTAATGTTTTTTCTAAATGCCATATGTCACCTCCATGTTTAACAAAGAAGAGCTAAAATTCCTCCTCAAGTTCTTTCTAGGCAACTAGGTGATGGGTAAAGATATTTTTTCTAAGGACCATTTCAAGTATTAAAAGTAAACATAGTAAAACAAATATTATTAACTTCTCTTTTTTCTTAACATGGAAAAATGTCCACTATTGTAAATAATCAAATTTGCTCACAAATGATGGATAAAAAAAATGTGTTTTCTTAAGCAATTAAGCAATTTAGTGTAAGATCAATAAGTTGAATGAATAATAAAGTGGTAATAACGAACAATCTAACTAAAAAGACAAATCACAATTCCCAAGATTGTTTGATTACACATCAATAATAGATACAAAAGAAAGAGTTACAAAAAATTACAAGAATTAAGCCACTCAAGCCATGAGAACCATTATACTAAGCCTGATCTTACAGAGAGTACAATCCAACTTATGGGACCATTTACAAGTGTAACAATACACATTTATACATGTTTGAATGATTGAATGCTTTAAATGAGTCATACCTATTAATTGGCCTTAGGCATTATCATTGAAGGTAATTGAGCCCTCCAATCTGACTTGAGTTTGCATTAACTTGGTCCAAGTTGATATATAGTAGAATATGGATAGACTTACCATGACTACCTAGGCTTGTCAACGTTATGAATTGTGACACCTTGTTGATGTCACTTATTAATGAGGTGATATGCTAACACAAATATTGATTTGGAATCCAAGTCACCTTATTAATCATGGATGAGTGATGTCAACTAGGCTATTAGTGGATTTGGTATGCTAAGACAAACATTGATATGGAATCCAAGTCACCATAAATTAGTATTAATAGAGCATATTGGTGCATTGGAGACCAAGTTTTGGTGATCATTTGCAATGGATATAAAGAAAATAATAAACTAGTCATAAAAAAATATTTTATAACAATTGATTGACTATGGTTACACTATTAGGGCAAGTTATACGTTTAATAATAATTTATACATACCAAAATTATTATGGTACATAAGTTAATCAATTCCAAATAACAATTGTCTCCATTTTGTTGAAAGTAGACTTGAGAATCCCAATGGTGTCTAAATTCCAAAAAAAAAAAAATTGTTTATCATTTAACAAACAAGAAAACTTTGGTTGCATTTGCTTAATGCAGGTAGAGATTAACTTATTTTTTTGTGACCATTATGATTGAATTTTGTAGCTTTGTAATATGTGACATCATCATGTCAATAACATAAATAGAAGATTTTGCTATAGATTGACCTTAAATAAAGGTTTAAGTGTATAATACATTATTCAATAAACAGAGAAATATATTGGCTGTAAGAGCTGAAAATTAAAATATAAATGTATTTGGAGATATAGTAACAAGTTAAATTGAAAATATTATCATTATAATATTTAATAATAGCTCTAAAAATATTATTCCTATATTAATAATAAAATAAATTTTATACTAAATCTATATAAATAAAATAAAATAATTATATTCAAAACAATGTTAGTAAAAACATCATAAAAATATAATTAAATATAAAAATGAAAAATTCCACATACCAATAACAATGCACCCATTCACTGTCAATCTAAAGCCCCATGGCCCACAAAAATTTTTCTTATTACCAAAGGGAAACCATACAAAATAATGGGAATTTAAACTAGTGACCTGCTGCAAGGAATATATTAACAGTGCACTCATTCACTATCAATCAAAAGCCCCACAAGCCACAAAAATTCTTTTGGTAAAAATTCTTCTTATTACCAAAAAAAGATACAAAATAATACTATAACTACTTTTTAACTGTAAAAATCTTGTGTTCCAACCATTTAAAGAAATCATCCCATCAAAATTTAAAGAAATCATCCCATCAAAATTTTGATAGAATTTTGGAGCAACTCAGTTAGATTTATTAAGGGATAAAACCCCTGTTCCATACACAGATTATGATACTACTTTATTGTGAAAAATTCCCCTCATTCCAACTTAACTTTATCTAAAATTGAAATTTCTTCCCTTTATTTCCGAAGAAATTAAAATTTCTTCCTTATTCCTACTCTACCTCGAAATTTCTGGTAACTCTAGTTACATATGAATCGGGAAGAAACAAAATATATGTAATTGGGGAAATTCCCTACAAGATGAGTTTACACTGTAAAACCCTCTTTTATCCTCCTTGCATTTCGTCCTCATAATCTCTGGCCTCAGAGAAAATATCCAGTGGGACTTTCTTGGGCGGGATATTGAAAACAGCGTTCTGCATATCGTTTCCCACATCGCTGTCGAATCGCTCGTATTTCTCCCACGGAGGAATTCGTGTCGGACAAAATCTCCGCGGGCCTCTGGCACTGCTGGAGCTCATGATGATCTGTTTCAGGCGCAGACGAGATGACACCGCCGCACTAACACAACCCCAAACCACCTCTAGTGTTAATGAAGAACTTGCCTTGAAGATTGTTAAACTAAACTCAAATCAAATCACCGATTTCCGGACCAAAGCACAGTTTTACTCGCATTAAGCTTCTGTAACTGTTTTCTGAAATTCTTTCCCCCTTTCTCCTCTTCTCAGCACTCATATATATATATATATATATACACACACGCCTTAGCGCCAAATTAAACTTCAACGCGGATGAAAACCCCAGTAGTACGCGTCGGTTTACTGAGAATATCATTGACCTCCCATATTCAGATTTCTGTGGACTCCTCCTGCGAAATATCTTCCACTCGGCCAGAAATCTTTTATTTAAAACCATGTGTATATCGTGATTAATTTATAGCATTTGTCCTTAGCCGTAGCGCTGTCATTCGCATGTGGAAGTTATTGGTCCGTACCCACAAAATTATTTTTCCAACTTGGGAGCCTATTGGGAATAACCGAGTGTCATGGCCGCTGCAGTGATAAGATGAATACACATTCCATATAATTTATTTTGTGGGTCACTACGAATTTAAGGTCAGTCGCTGGGGTTGGATTTTATGTACAAAGTCATGGTGGTCTAATTGCTTTCAAACCATAGGGTCACTTTATAATATCACTCTCCACCACAACGATTTAGAGGTTCGATTTAAAGTCCAATGGATGAAGACCCCGAGGATATTGGGTTTCTCCATTGTGTATGGAACAGCCACGAAAGCTCAAATAAAGGATGAGAACCTGGCATATATAATGTCATTTAACAATAAATTGTGCATAGGATTTTGATTGAAAAGAACAATGAGGGATCACAATTCAGAAAATGGATAATATATCGGCTGATTAAGAACTAAGGATCTTACGTGATAAAGAGGATTTTGATGGTTTTTATGATGATAATATATCTGGTGATTAAGTAAATTTTAAGATGATATAAAGATTATTATTTTTTTGGATTTTAGTTTTTTATTAGTTAAGATAAATAAATTAAAAATAAGATAAGTTTTATTATAGAAAAAAGTCGGTTTAATTGTTATAGGTAAAAATAACAGGGTTAATTTAACCATCACAATTTAATGTAGATTAGCATAAAATATGTTGAGTTTTCAATTTTTTTTTTTAATTTTGGGATTTATCATGGGTTAAGAGGCATTAAGTTGGTTAAGAGGGATCAAATCTTTAAATGCATGGTAAATTTTAGGGGCGTGTTCATCTTTTTTAATTTTGGGATTTATCATGGGTTAAGAGGGCATCAAGTCGGTTAAAAATGATCAAATCTTTAGAGGCATGGTAAATTTTTGGGGCGAATTTTAGCCCAAGGGCAAAATTTAAGGGGTTTTTCATTTTAGTGGGGCATAATTTTTATAAAACACTCATTTCATATAGCTAGCCCAACTTTTTACTTTAATATCTATATATAAATATATATAATATATATATATATATATAATATATATAATATATATATATATATATATATATATATTAATAGCCTTAAAAAGGGAACATTTTGCCCCATTTGCTTGGTTTGAGAGATTATTTTCCCTTACAATCGCTTGATTTTTTGCTTTGCAATGTTAGATTCATTTGCAATCGCCCATTTTCTTGTTTTTCTGGTTTGGGAGGTTCGATTTGGTCCCAATTGCCCAAATTTTTTAGTTTTCAAATGGAGGGCAAAGGCGATTTGGTGAACGACTCTTGTTTTCAAATTTGGTTTTCACTGATGGCAAGGGTGTATAAATTTTATAGTTTTGGATTCCTCAGTTTATGAATCCTCCATTTCTGATTTCTAAATTGGTGACTCCTTTCAAGCAGCGCCAGGAACCAGGGTATACATTTTGTGAATCAGAATCCTCCACTTCTTGGTGACTCATTGCAAGCAGCGCCACGTTATCAATTTGTGAATCATAATCCTCCATTTGGACCATTTCTGAAGGGGTTTGACATTCCAGGTAAGCCGCAACCATCAAACCAACTACTCTGGCTTCACTGGCTCCGTCCTAGCGACTATAAAATTTATACCCTGGTCGAGGCCTTCTGTGTGTGTGTCCTTCTAGCTGGGCCAATCAGTTGTCGTTGCAAGTTGATTTTTTCGATTTCTTTGATCGACAAAATCAATGTGAGAAATAAGGAGTGGCTTATGGATGGATATCGAATGAAAAGTCCCCGTCAATAACTATGGTTTTATACATTTGAAAGTTAAAAAAATTATTTGTGACCTTTTATATTAATTATCTATCATCTATAAGTTGTTATTTCCATTAGTCACATATCAACAGTTTATTTGTAATCATAGCAACTTTTGAAATCTATCAAAAGATCGTGAATGGTTTGTGTTCTAGCACCTTGAAATCCTTCCAAAGATTGGGAATGATTTGTGTTTGCCGCTAGCTACTGGAGAACCAAAATTCAAATTTTCAAGTTCGCTAGTAGATGTTCATACAGAGGGACGACCATTTAGTATCAATATATCAGTCTCATTAGAGAGTGAATGACCCGCATCATTAGAGCAGTCCCTCCATAGGACTTTATATATATATTTACTAATCAATAATGTATGTGCCAACGATAAAAAGAAAAGAAAAAAAAATTAAAGAAGAGTGCAGATCTGATGGTCTTTCTTTTTTTTGCTAGAAATGACTTTCACAATGGAGTACTAGATGCATCCTTGCTTAATTAATCTGGGTCTACAACTTTTGATGTGTATTAATGACTTCAGTCTCCGAATGGATATCATAAAAAGCTTAACCTTTTCTTACTCTATTCTAAGGCCGAAAATATTCCACAGGAATCTCTAAATCTTTAAACAACCAATCTCATAATATTTCTTACTCAAGAATACATAGAAATCTATCCCAACCAGTAGGATGAATCCTTCTTAGGGAACTCGAAATGCATAACAATTGTTCGAAGGCTAGGACCCTCAAATCTAATAGGCTAAGGTGCATGCTTTAGCAAATCTGAATTCCAGACTGAAATGATTTCTGCCAATGGCTACATTAAAATGTATGAAAATAATTCGTAACAGTGCAAAGGAAAATTATCACAGCGAATGAGAGCATATTTAATTCTTCTTTTCAGTTCTCTCATAGGTTCATATCCTCAATGGTAGCTAATTCAATTTGATTGATAATCCTTTCATGATCCTTCCTATTTTCCAACTCATGTATATTCCAAATAAAGAGTCTTAAGAAAATCAATCCTTGAAGAGATTGGGCCTCGATTTTTGATCCACACCAGATTTGAGGTAAGACTGGTAGAAGTCTCAGTCTTAGAGAATGCTCCTCCACCCTGGAACAAGGATTCTTAACTTAGAATAAAAAAGAAATTCATCCTTCCTTCTGCTTCCTGTTTAATTAGACATCTTGCACTTAGTGCTCACAATCCACATCCAAATCCCATTCCAAATATACATTATGTATTGAGTTAAGAAATTGTGAAAAATCCACCATAGTAGTAAAAACTAGGTATTGGACATTGACATTTATTATTTCGAGATTATGGAGAATGGATAGAAAATGATGCAAGTATCCCTGTTGTAATCTAGGGAACTATATAAATGTGTTACCAACATATCCATACACCAAGAAAATTTTGTATATAGAGGTATACACAACACACATAGAAGATAGAATAAAAAAGAAAAGGTAGTAGTGGTAGCTAATTTCCTCAAATTTTGATCCCCTTCTGATGTATGATAATTGTGAAATATGTCTTATGTCAATTTCTAGTTGAGAATGAAAGGGATTATATATCTTGTTGATACTAAGCAACACACCTTTAAAATGTTCTAATCACCAATCATAGGTGCAAACTTTTCCTCAAAGCTTAATTCCTCTTAGTTTGATAGATTTGAACTTAATATGGAATTTACAATTATATTCCTCTCATTTCAATTTACAGTGATTCTTAATATTGTCAACTCCATATTAAGAATATAATGTATTACATATCTTCTTTATATTTGGAAGTAGAAAGCAACTGTGGATAGAATAAGAAGTGAAGTTGATATAAAATTGGTAACATTGAAATGTTCAATTGCAATTAATAGTTTTTTAAAATGCTGTGTCAATTTCATGTTGAACAAACAATAATCACACATCTTTCTCATACTAAGCTCTAAAGAGTGTTTCTTTACAACTAGGTGGCGTGAAGAAAATTTTATGTATTTTTTAGGACCATTTGGGTTAGTGCATAAAATTAAACAAAGTTGAAAAAAATGAAATATAAAGATTATTGACCCTTTTCTTCTTTAGTGCCTAATTAATAATGGATTAACATGACAAAACGTTGACTATTAGAAACACTCCATTTTACATAAATTCATCATTATATTACTATATTGAAAGTGTAGAATTAATTAAGTATATATTAAACTTAAATCTATGTCACACAAAATCAATTAAAAATATGTACTAAATAATCAGATATAAAATCAACACATTAAATAAACAATAAATTATTATAATAAATCCATTACCATAACTATTTTAATTTAAAACAAATTCTAAATTCTTTAAATAATTAATTATATAATAAACATAAAACCAAAATAAATAAATTATAATAATAATTAAAATTAAAATATTATAAAACTTAAATAAAAAACCATTATACTAAATTCGACCAAATTAAAAATATATTAAAATATTTATGGACAAGTTTATCAAAACCTATCAAACTTATGGAACCATTTTCAAGTGCAACAATACATATTTATACACCTTAGAATTATCACATGCTTTAAACGAAGCATAAAGTGACACACAATTAAGCATGAAGTGGTTGTCTTGGAATTATATTTTAGAATTGTCCAATGCTTTAAGCGAGGCATAAAGCGGTGGTCTTCGATTTTTTTTGGTTATAATAATCATGATTGAGTTTCATAGCTTTCTAAATTTATACGCTGTAACAATCATGATTGAGTTTCATAGCTTTCTAAATTTATACGCTGTAATAATCATGATTGCGTTTTCTACCTTCTAACATGTCACATTATCGTGCGAACGATTTAAAAAGGCGGTTGTGCCGTGCTAAAGAATTTGAAAACCTTGGTATATAATATTTTATTTACACGGTTATGGCAAGTTGAGATACCTTTGAAAAATTATTATTCTTATATTAACGACTAATAAAATAATAATTAAAATAAACGCATTATGTAATTTAAATGGAATAAATAATTCAAAACAATTTATATATAAATGTGATGTATCAAAAATAAAAATGATATTCCAAATATTAGTACCGAAGACCATAACAAAAATAAATATACCCTATCTCATAACGTCTTCCTTGTCCTACAAAATATATCATGACAGAGGAGAATCAATACGAAAGAGTACAATGATCAAAATTTAAGAGAGTACTATAATCAAAATGTAATTTTCAAAATTGTGTTACAGTAATTTAAAGAAATCATCCCACCAAAATTTTGATCAATTTTTTTAAATCAATTCAGGGAAACTTAAAAATGAATAAAACCTTTGTTTCATACATAAGTATGATACAACCTTATTTCAACTTGAATTTTTTTTATTTTTTTATTTATTTTTTTTTTAGTTCGAGTTCCAATAAATATTGAAATTTGTAAGCTTACGTAGTTATTTTTTATGCTTATTTATTGAGTCATCAGTTTTGTTTTCTAGCTATGGTTAGAAGCCTATATTGTTTTTATAAGTTAGATTCACGTATAACTTATTTTCCCAAACAATGAAGAGTGTTTTCTCTTCGTTCTTTATTTCTTGATCTCTTAGTAAAAATGATTGTTTAGTTTTGCAATTTGATCTTTAGGTATTTTGATACTCTTTCATGGTATCAGATTCTTGGCATCAATTTGTGTTTGAGAGAGTTGTTGGATTTTCACACTCACCTCGTTGGTAATCGATTAAATAGACTAATCGTCACTCTCCGTAAGACCACTTTTCCATAAGAACACTTCAAAAAATAATAATAATGATTTAGAAATTTCGAAGAATTTTAATGTAATGGTATAAAAGATTAAGTGTAATCTCCTCTTTTTTTTTTAAGATATATTTTCAAGATTTTAAGATCCGTTTTTGGATATAAATCTGTTTTGGATTTTGTTATTTGCCAAAACAACGTGTAAGTGAGGATAATTCATTTTTTAATCTCACATTTGCGCAGACCTTTGCCAACCACTCGATTC
>APFE030878934.1:160437-205910 GCA_000404065.3 Pinus taeda
ACCTAGAGTTCCAATAAATATTGAAATTTGTAAACTTACATAGCTATTTTTTATGCTTATTTATTGAATTATCAGTTTTATTTTATTTTTAATTTTAATTATACCGGTTAGAGTTCCAATAAATATTGAAATTTGTAAACTTACATAGTTATTTTTTATGCTTATTTATTGAGTTATCAGTTTTATTTTCTAGTTATCGCTAGAAGCCTATATTGTTTTTATAAATTAGATTCATGTATAACTTATTTTCCCAAACAATGAAGAGTGTTTTCTCTTCTATCTTTATTTCCTGATCTCTTAGTAGTGAAATGATTGTTTAGTTTTGCAATTTGATCCTTAAGTATTTTTATACTCTTTCATGATATCAGGGCCTTGGCGTCAATTTGTGTTTGAGAGGGCTATTGGATTTTCACACTCACCTCATTGGTAATCGATTAAATAAACTAATCTTCACTCTCCATGAAACCACTTCACAAAATAATAATAATGGTTTAGAAATTTATTAAATCTTAAGAATTTTAATGTAATGGTACCAAAGATTAAGTGTAATCTCCCTTTTTTTTTAGATATATTTTAAAGATTTTAAGATCCGTTTTTGGATCTAAATCTGTTTTGGATTTTGTTATTTGCCAAAACAACGTGTAAGTGAGGATAGTAATGCGACTTTTTGGAGATTCCGGTGACGGAATCCGGCGGAAGAAATGAGGTTAAATCTTGATTTTTAGCAGTTAAAATGGGTTTTTAACTGCATATTTGGATTCAGCACCCTGAAAACCCCTGGGACCCTCTGATTGTGCAGAAACTAGCTATCAAACTTGCGATTCCAATAAATTGCTATCGGATTTTAACCGGAAAAACCTGCCGGAAAGGCTTTCAAAAAGTCTCATCATAGACAACTGCATTTTTTAATCTCACATTTGCGCAGACCTTTGCCAACCACTCGATTACCAGCTGTTTCGTAATCGTGGTGTTTCGAGCAGGTGGTGGAAGTGCTGTAATTCTTCACAGCTGAAACGTCAGAGTTAGATTGGAGATTGGAGCGGTGCATGCAGATTCGTTCAACCATGAGTCGCAAGTTATTTGTCTTTTCTTAAATTTCCTATATAAATGTTTCAAAAAAAAAGGGAGAAATGCTTTAGGTTTCCCCTTTGTTTCTCATTTTAATTTGCTCTCTTTTTTGAAGAAAAATAATAGTTAAAATATTATTTAGGGCTAAAGGTTTTTTCCTAGGTTAAAAGAAAAAGTGAGTATTATTTTTTTGGGTTAAAAGGAAAATTAGGAAAAATTATTGCCCAGGTAAAATGTAGAATCGCCCAAATATTAGTGGCATTTTTCAAGAAAAAAATTTTGGTAAAATTTTCACTAGGTAAAAAGAGATTTGGGCATCTTTTTTTAGGCATTTTCTTGTAGTAAAATTGGAGTTTTGAAATTACCACTGAGTTAAGGATAATAGATTTACTTACTCTGTACAAGAGTTACTTATTCCGTACAATTATCATAACTCGAAAAGAAAACGATAATGATTACTTACTCTGTACAAGAGTTATTGTACAATTATCATACCTGGAAAAGAAGAATGCAACAACTGCTGCAATCTAAGGGGTTGTGGCAAACATTAAGTGAAAACCAACCGCTGCAATCTAAGGGGTTGTGGCAAACATTAAGTGAAAACCAACTGCTAAGGGGTTGTGGCAAACATTAAGTGAAAACCAACTAAATCTTACAAAGGAATTTGAAAGATTTTCCTACAATAATGAATTAGATGAAGGAATGGGGCAGATTGGGTTGCATGTTTCATGCAACCTATTGCTGCAATTGAAAGATTTTCCTACAAGAATAAACTAGATGAAGCAATGGGGTTGATTGGGTTGCATGTTTCACACAACCCATTATTTCTTGAAGGATGTTCAACTCCCAAATAAAGTTGGGAAAAACTAGCTTCATTATTTGGAGGTATCAATGAGTTCCATGCATTAGAATTGGAAACTAAATTATCATCCTTAGTACTTGATCAGCATGCCTCTAGTGATGAGTATCTTACTCAATTCAGGTCTTTGTTGTCTCAATTAAAAGCATGTGGCGAGGAGAAAAAAGATGTTGAATGTATTTTCTTGATTTTGTCAAAACTAAAGGGTAATTTTCAAGTTTTTGCATCTACCTTCTATGCATCAAGGGATGCTCTTGGTGAAAAATTTCAAATGCCCGGTTTTGAGACATTTTGTGATCATCCCATACAAGAACAATCTAACCTAAAGCAACTAGATGTTCTTTATGGCTCTTCAAATCAATCTTTGGTGGCTCATAACTCCAAAGGTAAGCATAAAGATCAATTTCAACCAAAGAAAAAATATTTAGAAGCCCGTGAGACTCCCTCTAAGCCTAAGCAGAATATCAAGTCTTCTCCTCTAGTTTCTAACAATGAAGAATCCTCCTCAAAGACAAACAAAAAACAGGAAAAGAAGAAGACCAAACCAGATTAAATTTGTACTTTTTGTCGCAAACAAGGACATATTGAAGCAAGATGTTGGATAAAGTTGAATGCCTTAGAAGAGGCCATGAAGAAGAACAATATTTCAATAGGCAAGGGACATGCTCTATCAGCCCAAGACATACATAAATGTATAAACAATTGGATACATGATTCAAGAGCTTTACATCATATGACTCCTTGTCAAGACCTACTTCCCTCTACATCATATAGAAACATCTCACAAATTGCAGTTGGTGACTCTACACAACTTGAAGTCTTCGGATCATGCACTGTACAGATAACACATGGGTGCATTAACAATGTGCTCCTAGTCCTTGAAATTGCAAATTTATTGTCCATTTATCAGATTTGTCATTCTGGTAATGGTAAAACTATAGAGTTTTCTCCAAATGATGTAGTCATTAGAGAGCTACATGACCTGCGCTCGTGGGATTCGGTATGGCCACTGAATTGGTGGACATCATCAGAACAACATCAGGCATTGCTGGGCGATTTGATACATCAGCCTGAACGCACAGAAGAGCCACATGAACGCATCTCAATGCTTGTTCCTGCGGGAAACATCCAACCATAGTCGCATCGATCATATCCAGCAGATTTGCCTCATCGCACAATCTCCATCCCTGTATAAATTCAGAAGTATAAGATTACAGTACCCAATTTAATTTGGTCCCTCCCAAAATTTATAGCTAATTTTTTGTGATGCTGGTTGAAGCCAAACCAAGGGATTCGAAATAAATATGGTAGCTCACCCATTCTAAAAGGATTTTCCTTTCCTGAGGAAGGCGGATATCAATAATTCTTCTCCCACTCACAATCTCGAGAAGAACAACACCGAAACTGTAAACATCTGCTTTTACAAATAGTTGCCCAAACATTGCATACTCTGGAGCCATATAGCCGCTGATTGCATACTTTCTGAGATAGTTCAAAGATGTTTGAAATTTATGCAAAATTTGTTAGTCCACGTTTAGTCAAGGTAAGTCACTTTAGGACGCCTGGATACTTTCTGTGAAGGTTCAAAGATGTTTGAAATTTATGCAAAATTGCTTTACAACGGATCCAAATTCATACATAGTAGAATATGGATAGACTTACCATTACTACCTAGGCTCATCAACGTTATGAATTGTGACACCTTGTTGATGTCACTTATTAATGAGGTGATATGCTAACACAAACATTGATTTGGAATCCAAGTCACCCTATTAATCATGGATGAGTGATGTCAACTAGGTTATTAGTGGATTTGGTATGCTAAGACAAACATTGATATGGAATCCAAGTCACCAAAAATTAGTATTAATAGAGCATATTGGTGCATTGGAGACCAAGTTTTGGTGATCATTTACAGTGGATATAAAGAAAATAATAGACTAGTCATAAAAAGGTATTTTATAACAATTGATTGACTATGGTTACATTATTGGGGCAAGTGAATTTATACATACCAAAATTATTATGGTACATAAGTTAATCAATTCCAAATAACAATTGTCTCCATTTTGTTGAAAGTAGACTTGAGAATCCCAATGCTGTCTAAATTCGAAAAAAAAAAAAAAAAATGGTTTATCATTTTAACAAACAAGGAAAAACTTTGGTTGCATTTGCTTAATGCAGGTTAAGATTACTTATTATATAGCATGAAACATAATTGAATATTTTTTTTTTTAATTTTGGGATTTATCATGGGTAAAAGACACATCAAAGTCGGTTAAGAGTGATCAAATCTTTAGAGGCCAATGATGATTTTGGGGGACAAATTTAGCCCAAGAGAGAAATTTAAGGTTTTGCATTTAGCGCATCAAATTTTATAAAACACCCATTTCATATAGTTAGCCCAACTTATAACTATATATATATATATATATATATATATATATATATATATATAATATATATATTATATATATATATTAGTATATATATATATATCCCAAAAAAGGGGTTGCCCCGATCGCCTAGCTGGGAGATTATTTTCCCTTACAATCGCCCAATTTTCTGCTTTGCAATGTTAAATTCGTTTGCAATCGCCCATTTTCTTGTTTTTCTGGTTTGGGAGGTTCGATTTGGTCCCAATCGCCCTGGTTTTTTGGTTTTGAAATGGAGGGCAAGGGTGATTTGGTGAACGACACCTGTTTTCAAATATGGTTTTCATCGATGGCAAGGGTGTATAAATTTGATAGTTTCGGATTCCTCAGTTTGTGTATCCTCCATTTCTGATTTCTGAATTGGTGACTCCTTTCAAGTAGCGCCAAGGACCACGGTATACATTTTGTGAATCAGAATCCTCCATTTCTTGGTGACTCGTTGCAAGCAGGGCCAGGGTATCAATTTGTGAATCAGAATCCTCCATTTGGACCATTTCTAAAAGGGTTTGGCATTCCAGGTAAGCCGCAACCATCAAACCAACTAATCTAGTATAATATTTCTTTCTTACAATTCTGGAAGTAGGGGAAAATAGAAAATGTATAACCCATGTTTTAAGCTATGGGCTCTGCCTTCGCTGGCTCCATCTTAGCAACTATAGAATTTATACCCTGGCCGGGGCCTTCCATGTGTGTGTCCTTCTGGCTGGGCCAATCAGTTGTCGCTGCAGGTTGCATTTTTCGATTTCTTTGATCGACAAAATCATTGTAAGAAATAAGGAGTGGCTTACGGAAGGATATCGAACGGAAAGTCCTAGTCAATAACTGTGGTTTTATACAGTTAAAAGTTAACAAAAATTATTTATGACCTTTTATATTAATTATCTATCATCTATAAGTTGTTATTTCCATTAGTCACATATAATCATAGAAACTTTTAAAATTTGTCAAAAGATCGCGAATGGTTTGTGCTCTAGCACCTTGAAATCCTTCCAAAGATTGGGAATGACTTGTGTTTGTTGCTAGCTACTGGAGAACCATAATTCAAATTTCGAAGTTTGCTAGCAGATGTTCATACAGAGGGATGGCCATTTAGTATCAATATATCAGTCTCATTAGAGAGCAAATTCCTTGCATCATTAGAGTTGTCCCTCCACAAGACTTTATATATATTTACTAATCAATAATGTATGTGCCAGAGATAAAAATTTTTGGAGAAGAGTACAGATCTGATGATCTTTATATTGTTGCAAGAAATGACTTTCCCAATGGAGTACTAGATGCCTCCTTGCTTAATTAATCAGGGTCTGCAACTTTTGATGTGTATTGATGACTTCAGTCTCCGAATGGATATCATCAGAAGCTTAACCTTTTCTTACTCTATTGTAAGGCCAAAAATATTCCACAGGAATCTCTGAACTTTTAAACAACCAATCTCAAAATATTTCTTGCTCAGGAATACACAGAAATCTATCCCAACTAGTAGGATGAATCCTTCTTAGGGAACTCAAAATGCATAACAATTTTCCGAAGCCTAGGACCCTCAAATCTAATAGGTTGACATGCATGCTTTAGCAAATCTGAATCCCAGAATGAAATGATTTCTGCCAATGGTTACATTAAAATGTAAGAAAATAATTGATAATAGTGCAAAGGAAAATTATCACAGCGAATGAGAGCATATTTAATTCTTCTTTTCAGTTCTCTCACAAGTTGAAATCCTCAATGGTAGCTAATTAAATTTGATTGATAATCCTTTCATGATCCTTCCTATTTTCCAACTCATGTATATTCCAAATGAAGAGTCTTAAGACAGTCAATCCTTGAAGAGACTGGACCTCGATTTATGGTCCACACCATATCTAAGGTAAGACTAATAGAAGTCTCAGTCTTAGAGAATGCTCCTCCACCCTGGAACAAGGATTCTTAACTTAGAATAAAAAGAAATGCATCCTTCCTTCTGCTTCCTGTTTAATTAGATAGCCTGCACTCAGTGCTCACAATCCGCATCTAAATCCCATTCAAAAATCCACCATAGTAGCAAAAACTAGGTATTGGACATTGACATTTATTGTTTCAAGATTCTGGAGAATGGATAGAAAATGATGCAAGTATCCCTGTTGTAATCTAGGGAACTATATAAATGTGTTACCAACATATCCATACACCAAGAAAATTATGTATATAGAGATATACACAACACACATAGAAGATAGAATAGAAAAGAAAAGGTAGTAGTGGTAGCTAATTTCCTCAAATTTTGATCCCCTTCTGATGTATGATAACTGTGAAATATGTCTTATGTCAATTTTTGGTTGACAATGAAAGGGATTATATATCTTGTTGATACTGAGCAACACACCATTAAAATGTTTTAACCACCAATCATAGGTGCAAACTTTTCCTCAAATCTTGATTCCTCTTAGTTTGATAGATTTAGACTTAATATGGATTTACAATGATATTCCTCTCATTCAATTTACAATGATTCTTAATATATCAGCTGTCAACTCCATATTAAGAATAGAATGTATTACACGTCTTCTTTATATTTAGAGTAGAAAGCAATTATGGATAAAATAAGAAGTGAAGTTGATATAAAATTGGTAACATTTGAATTGTTATTAATAGTTTTTTAAATGTTGTGTCAATTTCATGTTGAGCAAACAATAATTACACATCTTTCTCATACTAAGTTCTAAAGAGTGTCTTTCCTTACACCTAGGTGATGTGAAGAAAATTTTATGTATTTTTAGGACCATTTGGATTAGTGCATAAAATTAAACAAAATTGAAAAAATGAAATATAAAGGTTATTGACCCTTTTCTTCTTTAATGTCTACTTAATAATGAATTAACATGAAAAAATATTGATTAGTATACACAATCCATTTTTCATAAATTCACCATTATATTACTAATGAAAATGTAAAAATAATTAAATGTATATTAAACTTAAATCAATATTACAAATAATCAACTAAAATACATGTACCTAAATAATCATGTATAAGATCAATAAATTAAATGAACAATAAATTATTATAATAAATCCATTACAATAACTAATTTAATTAAAAACCAATTATAAATCTTAAAATTATTTAATTATATATCCATCCTAACAAAAAAATAATAAATAATTAAAATTAAAATATTATAAAACTTAAATGAAATAACCATTATACTAAGTTCGAACTCATTAAAAATATATTGACAAGTTTGATCAAAACCTATCAACCTTATGGAACCACTTTCAAGTGCAACAATACATATTTATACACTTTAGAATTATCACATGCTTTAAACGAGGCATAAAGTGACCAGAAATAAGAATAAAGTGGTTGTCTTGGAATTATATTTTAGAATGATCCAATGCTTTAAACGAGGCATAGAGTGGTGGTCTTCCAACTTTTTTTTGGTTATAATAATCATGATTGAGTTTCATAGCTTTCTAGTTTATAGGCCGTAACAATCATGATTGAGTTTTCTACCTTCTAACATGTCACGTTATCATGCGAACTATTTAAAAAAAGGTTTTTCCATGCTAAAGTATTTGAAAACCTTGTTATATAATATTTTATTTATACGGTTATACTTTATTTACACGGTTATGGCAAGTTGAGATACTTTTGAAAAATTATTATTTTTATTATATTATCGATTAATAAAATAATAATTAAAATAAATATATTATATAGTTTAAATTAAATAAATAATTCAAAACAATTTATATATAAATGTGTTAAAGATAATGGAGAATATCTTAGAATAGTGAATTGGTTCACGGTATTTCAGGATATGAATTAGTTTCTATTTCTTAGGGTATGGTTCTAACTTTCCTAAAACCGTGTGTGCTATTTAATGTGTGATGTACATGGAAAATGTAGAGCATTCTATAGAGCTAGACTCTCCTAGTTCAGACTCTCTGTCGTAGAGTTGACTAGTGGATTTTTTTTTATAAATTCAAACGTCACTTTTTAACATGGTATCAGAGCGACGGGGCTGAGAAACCTGTTCGCTGAGTGAAGGATTTGCTCGACGCGCCTGAGGCAAAATCGTCGCGTGGTTTGGGGGAAAAATCGCGTCGATCCATTATGAGACTACTTGTAATTTATTTTGGACGACCGCCGCAAATTCGTGTTGGATAATCGCACCGATCATCACGAATTCGTGTTGGCTAATCGCGCCAACCGTGTAAACAAAAAAAAGGGGGTTGCATCTTGGCAGTGGCTGCTGAGAGAAGGTTGCATGGAGACCGAGGTCTGTTGAGAGAAGGCTGCAGACTGCCATTGATCTGGGACTGTCGTGGAGATTGCGCGAGGGTGTGAGAACTCTGGTGTTGGGGCCGTGGTAGAGGCCACGAAGGAAGCCATGGTGGTTTAAGTGTGCGTTGCGGGATCAAACAATGTTGGAGACCGTTTGAAGGAAGCCGCATAGTGGAGGCTTGAGACCTGCAAGAAGGTTGCATGGAGAAAGCCGAAAGGAGGCCGAGGTTACTACGGACTCGTGGAGGAATATTTGCATAGAGGAACATCCGTGTGGAGCATGAGCAAGGTAATAAGGATTGTCATGGAGGCCGCAAGAGCCAGTATCACAAAGGAGCGTGCATTGATTGATCTGCTATTTTTTTCATCGCTGTTGTGGATTAGCGTGAATCACAACAAGAGATCAGCCTGAGAAGGAATCCACGAGTAGAACCAGGACTCGTGGAGATCACAAACACTGTCTTTCATAGAGATCTGGGGTAGTTCTAACATTTTTTTTTTTCCTATCAAGATTTTTTAAAAATCGTCAAGAAGAATAATCAAATGATTGAAGCATACTTGAATGAGCATAACAAGCTTGATGGCTCCAATTATGCGAATTAGAAATTCAAGATGTAGACTCTGCTAAAAGTGCATAGTTCTTAGATGATTGTAGATGGGGATAAGCAGAAGCCAACAGCTGGATCAACATCGATCCAGATTGGGAGAATCGAGAAGGTAAAGCAAGGACGCTATTGAGGGTGTCAATGAAAGACTACATCATACCACATATCAGAGAATGTAAATCAATAAGAAAAATCTGGGGAATTTTGAAGGATTTGTATGAGATCAGGAATACAAATCATCTTCTATTCCTAAAGAGCAAGATCTTATCCCTGAATATGGAGGAAAATGAAACAGTTTCTTCCTTCATAGCGAGGATCAAAGATCTGAAGAACAAATTGGCAGACATTGGTGAAACAGTTGCAGATACAGATCTAGCAACCATTACCATGAATGGTGTGACCGATGACTACCAAATGTTTATCACTAGGATAAATGCGAGAGAGAAAATCCCAAAGTTTGAAGAACTGACATGAATATTAATGCAAGAAGAAGAAAGAAGATCGACTTTGAAGCCCCAGAGTGCAGATCTTGTGTTGATGGTGAAAAACAACTTCTTCAAAGGAAAAGGAAATCCACAACAACAAAACGGAGGAAACTCACAGAAAAGACCAAATCAGACTCAAGGTATGCATCCGAATAGAAACAACTCTGTAATTAAATTCTTTTATTGCGAAAAACTTGGTCATATAGCTAAGGAGTGTAGGAAGAAGAAATATCATGAACAACAACAGAAGTAGAAAAGACATGCAGGCCATCTCGCAAATGATAATCATGAGCAGAACTTCAGATTGTTCATGGCAGACTTTGATGAGAATGTTGATGAAGACATATGGTATGTAGATTCGGGAGCATCCACACATATGATGGGAAACAAGCAATGGTTTGAGGATTTTAAAGAAATCAACGACGGAGCACAAATCTATCTGGGTGATGACAGAAGTCATCAGATCAAAGGGTGTGGAAAAATTTCTATCATTTTACCTAATGGTACTGTCAGATAAATTCATAATGTCATGTATGTGCCAGGTGTAACAAAGAACTTGATTTTTGTATCCCTGATTACAGATCAAGATCTCAAAGTTGAATTTTTTAAATCTAATTGTTATATTAAAGATCTCTTAGATGGCATGAAGACTATTGCTACAGGAATTCAAACAGCAGGTCTGTACAAATTGGATGTAAGACCAGCACCAATTCGAGCCTTTACAACAACGAGTTTGACTACAGAAGGGCTGTGGCATTAGAGATTTGGTCATATCAACTACAATGATTTGTTGTTACTTCAGAAAAAGGAAATGGTAAGAGATCTTCCAATGTTAAAACAAGTGCATAATGATTGTGATGCTTGTACTTTAGGAAAGATGCATATAGAGGAATTCCCTGTTCGAGTAGAGAAGAAACAGAGAGACATACTTGAATTAGTGCACACAAATCTTTGTGGACCCATGCAAACAAAGTCATTAGGAGGTGCATTGTATTTTTTACTGTTTATTGATCACTGCACAAATTTTTCTTGGGTATATTTTTCGAGTAAGAAAAGTCACACACTTGAGTAATTTAAGCAGTTCAGAAACATGATTGAAAAACAAACAGGGAAGCATATAAAAATTCTCCGCTCCGATCAAGGGAGGGAATACAGGAAGGATGAGCTTATCAAGTATTGTAAATACCATGGCATATTATAGCAATTCATAGTACCCCATACTCCTCAGCAGAATGGGGTAATGGAAAGAAAGAACAAAACATTGGTGGAATGTGCTAGGAGCATGTTGAAAGGCAAGGATCTTTCAAATGGTTTTTGGGCTGAAGCATTGAATACTATAGTTTATTTGAAAAATAGGAGTCCTACAAAGAGCCTTGAGTTTAAAACTCCTTATGAAGCATTATATGGATTTAAACCTGCAGTAAAACATTTAAGAGTGTTTGGGTCTAAAGCATTTGTCCATATTCCAAAGGAAGACAGAAGAAAACTAGATTCAAAAGCCATCAGATGTACCTTTATAGGGTATTGTTCACAATATAAAGCTTATAGATTATTTAATCCCTCTACTCACAAGATTTTTGTTAGTAGAGATGTCATATTCCATGAGCAGGATCATGAAGAATATGATAAGCGCAATGAGGAATGGGATATTCCGTTCTTGGTGGAAGAAGGAAGTGATGAATCAGGTGACAGAAATGAGCAGCAGCAGATGCAACAGCAACAACAGCAACAATAGCAACAGGAAGGAAAAGAAGATGATGTAGCTATCAAGCCAAGTCCAAAAAATGATGATCAAACAAGGTTTGAAGCTACCCCACCACTCCGGAGATCAGGTAGGAAAACTCAATTACCTGCTAGATACAGGGAAAATGATTTTATAACTAGTATGATGAATGTTGTTGAACCTTTTAGTTATAAGGAAGCAAATGCATGTAGTGAATGGAAAACAACTATGGAACAGGAATATGAATCTATAAGTTGGAAAGTGAAAGGAAAGCCTTCCTAAAGTAGTTATGGATGAGGAAAAAAATGCGTTAAATGTCCTTAAAGGAGTGTTGGGTGAAACCGAAATATATGCCATACTAATTTTAAAGTTTAAATTTGAGTTGCATTGGGGTAGTGACAACAACACAAGTTAGTAGAATAGCACACTGCATAATGAAATGGTGGAGATATACGTGTTGATGAAGAAAATACCCGAGGAGAGGCATGTTGAGATTATTATGACAAATAACAACAATCATTTGGTTGTGTGTGTTTACATCAATAAAGAATTTGAAAAGTTGCACAAAGAAGTATGCAATCTAGGCCAACTGAGGACAACAACAAGAGGTTAACATTTATAATATGTGGAAGAGACAAAGTTAGAGGAGATGTTCAGCCTTAGAATGAAGTTGGCTAATGAAATCCACACTAATTCATGTGGGGATCAACAAACCAAAATTTGGTATCTTGGAAGGTGTAAATAAGCAATATCAAGACTACAAAGTGGCCAAGCAAGTGGATGATGCAAAAACTAAGTTTGGGATCCTGGAAGATTCAAAAAGCAACTACACATGATTAGGAGGTCATGAAATTTTTTAACTTGGAAAGTCTCATGTAGGAGCATAAAATACCAAGTTCTTGTTTTTTTACCAAACCTAAAGGGAATTAGAATTTCCATGGGAGTGAAATCCCTCATATGTAATTTTGGGTAAATTAAAAAATTTTCACGTAAGCAAAAGTGTCATAGTTCTAAAAGGAATATATGGTGTTAGGAAGTTTTGGTGAGTTGACATTCTTAGCCATGTGGCACATTGTAAAAGAGCCAACGAATTGGGTCGACATATTTTTTGAAGAGGGACAATTGTATAACAACCCATAATGTAAATATATTTTGATTCATTAAGTTGGTAAGCATAAAAAAAAAGAGATAGGGAAATGTGAGGTGGAATAATAATACCGACCCACAGTCTTATTATTACTATTGAGTGCTTTATAGTTCTTTGGCTATGATTGGAAAGTGAAGTCATGGAAGGAATTGGAGCGAGGAGTTAAAAGAAACCCCGAGCATGAGAGCTAGGATGGGGGAAGGTCAAGCATTAACTAGGCCTTGCGTAGTTAGGGGACTACGCTTGGGAGCATTGCGAGTAGTGATCTCTGACCCATATTCATGATTTATCCAAATAGGAACAAGCCTAGGCCATGATTGTTGTGGATATAACATGAATAAGACAAGAGTAGGTGACGATTCATCCCTATTTGGCTCTACATCAAGGGTATCAGAGCTAGATATGCATCAGGTTACAACTAAGCAAGGAAAGGCTATAGGGTTCTGGTAAAAATATCAAGGCTCTCTAGTATGTCCCTTTTGAAGGTTCGAAGAATGTTGGCAATAATGCCTATAGACTTAGCCTACCCCCATATATGCAAATTTACTCAATAGTAAATGTGGAGAATATAAAATTTTACGAGCCTTCTATATTAGATTGTGAAAGTAAATACCATATCCTACCTATCATAGAGGACTTAGCACTAGAAGCTCAAGAAAAGTATGCAAAATATGCAATTCTCTATAAGAATTCCACGACTACCAGATCAAGCCAACATGAGCTTTAGTAGATCAGGTTGAAAGCACAACTTCCAGGCAACAAACAATGGTAATCTAAGGAGAAGGTAGAGGAAAAGTTTCCTCACCTCATTCAATGGAATATTTTGGGGACCAAAAGTCTCTTTAAATGGGGAGGCATGATGTGGAAAGGATCATTATCTAAGTTTTCATCTATCTCAGTACTTTATGGGTGGAAAATTTGAGGGGATTAGCTAGCAAGGCCAATTTCAATGGGAAGTCCTAGTTTGGAAAATTCAGGTCTAAAACCTTCCAAATCCATTTTGAGGCACCAAATGACATTTTTTTGGGGTCAATTTTTTTGAAATTAGCTCAAACCGCTTTGATATTGTTCTATACACTAAGATCTTTCCAACAATACAAAAGTCACCTCAATCAGAGCTTGTATGTGAAAATTATGCTGTCAACAAGTTGAGCTACCTTATTGAACACCATGGTATGAGTGGATGCCATGTCAACCCCTATTATTCACACATATGGGGCTAGCCATCTATGGAACTTCAAGAATATTATTTGACTACCAAAACCTTATGTGACAGAAGAGAATGAAAAACTCTAATGCTAGAAAACTATTGACCTATGCTATATATTGGGTCACTAGGAGGAAAAAGGATCCCATCCTTTAGAATTGTATTTGTTCCATAGTTGATTCAAGCGTATAAGAGTGGTATTTTGAGAGCAAAATAGAGGAGGTAAATAGTTTACAACAACCATACAATCCATAGTGTTAAAGGAAACTCCTCAACAAGTGTCTCTTTCTTTGTATATGAATTTCCATAATTGAAGAAAAGAGAGCGAAGCATAGATCTCAGCTTCTAATTGGGTAGTCCCTCGTGTTTTGTTTCTAAAAGTATGTCTTATACTCATATGTGTGGATGGTGTGTTCTTTTGTTTTTTCCTTTTAGTTATTTCATAAATTCAAGCAATAAGCTATTGATAATTAAATTTGAGATCTAGGGAAATAAATTGCATGATCTAATATTTTCATAGTATTAAGTATTTTTTGTGACAAATTGTTCTAGTGGAATATCCATGAAAGTTTATAGATCATCCACAAATTTCCTCCCTCTCATGATTAAACCATAGAATTGTAGCAAACAACAATGAATTTGAAGTAATTGAGTTCTATCAAGTTTTACAAACCCACAATTAAGAAGTCAATTGCTTAACCAATATTGGGATGCACATTGTAGAAATAAATATTAAAATAAAAGGGATAGGGGGTGAGTGCCTCTGTTCATTACCTTACCGTAATTTATTTTTCAATATGATGTCGAGATGTATCATTACTCCAAGCTATCAACATAAGAATTTATGGTAGTTAGTCCCCCCCTAGCTCTTGATGTTCTACATAGTACACAGGAACATGTGAAGTTATTAAGGGTTTAATGGCTAAAACCTATTTTCCATATTGTTTTGTGGTTTGGGTTGTATTGTTTTGACTCTAACATTATGACCTATGTCCCTACTGTAAGGACTACATTGTGGTGGACAATTTGTCCTTTTACAAAATGTGACTTGTTACTTATAGTATTTTTCAGTTACAATACCACGGGTCAATTCCATGGGTGAATGGATACCATGGGTGGATGTCACAATACCACGATTCAATTCCATGGGTGAATGAATACCATGGGTGGATGTCACAATACCACGATTCAATTCCATGGGTGAATGAATACCATGGGTGGATGTCACTTACAATACCATGGGTGGATAAATACCATGGGTGGATGCCACTTACAATACCATGGGTAAATTCCATGGGTGGATGATTAACATGGGTGGATGAATACCATGGGTTGATGCCATTTTCCATTCGGATCACTCTTGCTCTCTCCCGCCACTTTCCTGCAACTATCGAACCAATCCTGGTTCCTATTCCCCCTCTCGACTGTCAGCTCTACAACTCGACTGGTCGTCCCCATCACCTGTTTCTCTTGTGTTGTAGCATGATTTTGTTGGATGCTACAGGCCATCCACAACCTATTTGTTGATGTATTTTCAGTTAAGAGGCGGATTGCACTCGATGTTATTTTGGTTATGTGCACCCTTACATGCTATATAAATGTGAACTTGTAATTTGTGGACTTGTGGTTGATGAATATTATAACTACTAAATGAATGATGTTATATGGTTTAATCCATGTTTTTAAGTTTTTTATAAAAAATTCATATTAGAGAACTTTTGAGGTCTAAAATGGGCTCGCTAAGAAAAGTGTACAACCAAAAGAAACTGTATAAGAACCAATAAGATTCAAGATAATTATATGAACCATGGGGGATGATTCATCATTTTTGGGGTTAAAAGGTAAAAAGATTAAAAATTAATAATAATAAAAAAAACTACTTTTTCAACTTGTATTTTCAGCTTATCTCCCTAAGGTTTTACTCAAATTTCGAGCATGAGTGCTCATTGGATGCAAAATTTAATTCTTCATCCAAGGAGTACCCATGTTGCATACTTTTGATGGACCCTCATATAAGAAAAATGAGAAATTCATAAAAAAAACATGATTGCAATCACATTTTTTCATGTATTTCTCATTTTTCGTGTAGCAGGGTCCATCGAAAGTATGCAACATGGGTACTCCTTGGATGAGAAATCAAATTCCGCATCCAATAAGTGTTCCCACTCAAAATTTGAGTAAACCCATGATATAGAGATATGTTGAAAGTATGAGTTGAAAAAGTAGTTTTTTCTCTTTTCCGTCTAGGATTTTAATGATGTAATCTAATCTTATTTTATTATTTCCACTAATATTTTATAATTTCCTTAGGAGGCCCATTTTAGACTTCAAAATTCCCCTAATGTCATTCTGCAAGATTTTGTTGACATATATGCATTAAAATATATTAAAATATATATGATATAAAATTCACTTCCAAAATCTCTCCCAATTTGGGACATTTTGAATATGTCACTTCTTGCTCCTGCTTCCACTCCCACTTCCTGCTTCTATTCTCACTTCCCACTTCGACTCCCACTCCTAAGCAGCCTTGCTCGAGAACAAACATGCATCACATTACTAATACCTCTATGATCTATGTCTAATGTGTGTGTTAATATTTTTTACTTGTTGCTAAGCTAGTGATCCTCCCAATGATGGGGCATAAGAGAAGACAACATATATGGACCCTTCACCCTTTCCTTACATTAGTGATGAAAAAGTTGATTGCAAGTGAAGGATACATTGATACAGACTATTTCTTAGTAGAGGGCACATGCATGCCAGAGGGAATAGTGAAATAGACTATTGTTTGGAAGAAGGTGCATGCATGCTAAGGGCACACATGTCACACCTTCAATTAATGCCAATTTAGATGTTGTTTCAAATTTAGCAATTCCAGTTTTGGATAGTTTTTCTATTATTAGAGCTTTCCTTTTGTTATTTTTAGCATGCATGATCTATTCTTACTAAAAGGGTGCATATCCTTAGTCAATTAGAATACTTGTGCATGATAAATTCCCATCTTAGGTAGAGGACACAGATCTCGTGGAAGGGATGCATGCTCCAGTTTATCTTTTGATGGAGACACACTTAGAACTCTTACCATGCAACTATGGTGCACTAGGTGATCAATTTAGGGCTATGATTTGATAAAGTCCAACCAAATAGGATTTTTCATGTGTCCATATTCATTGTACTTTCTATTCTCTTTCTATTCTATAAGCGAGATGAAAGGTGCGCTACTGTATTGGTTATCGAGGTTTTGTTTTAAACTATTGTAATGTCTCTTTTTCAGTATTAAGTAGAATATAAATGTAATTGAGAGTTAAAATATATGTATTTTCCATTCAAATTTTCCACAATATGTATTTGTAAATCGACCAACTTATATCTACCTCTCTTTTATTGGAACTTTCAAGTTTTCAACTACCTAGTATTTCGGTTATTCTTTCTAGTGTAGAATCTGCGTACGATTGTTAATAAAAATTTAGGGATATAAGTATAAAGGGGTATAAAAAATGTTAATGAAAATTTTTATACCTACAATATCTAGTGAAAGTAGGGGATTTTTAAATTGGAAAGGTGTAATGGGTTTGTATTGGTAGGGGATTAAATAAAGTTATTTATAGAGGTGTTTTCCAATATGTAGTCAAATTAGGCGTATTGTTTAATATGCCATGAACACACATTCTATGTTAAAGATTCATTGAGTGAAGCCCCCATGGGTATTTTTGAATGATTCCACTTGGAATAGAGT
Source organism: Pinus taeda (assembly GCA_000404065.3). Lineage (NCBI taxonomy): Eukaryota > Viridiplantae > Streptophyta > Pinopsida > Pinales > Pinaceae > Pinus > Pinus taeda. Next base: position 177,970 of record APFE030878934.1, read on the forward strand.
CCTAGTACATCCTACTGCATAACAAAATTTGTCCCATTTCATTTGCATTTGATCTGCTTGGGCATTCGGCAAGTTATCTCTCTCCTATAGCAATCCTGCCACTCTTGTAACAGTCCTATAACAGACCTGTAGAATTTTTTTTTTCGAGATTTTCCTTGCTTATATTCACTCCAAATTCATGGTAGAAGTAGATGTATAGCCTATGAAGGCTTCAAGGCCACTTTTGTTGAGCTCAGGTTTGGTTAGACCACTATTTAGCTCTTATATTTCTTACCTCTTAAATGTTGATTTTTTCAAATTAGTATAGATTCCTTTTCCACAATTTACTTTATGCAAAGTATAATTTCCTTTTTACAAGAGTACTCTAGGACTTTCCTTTCCTAAAAAATGGAATAGATCTCCTTTAAATTCCATTTCCTTTCCAGCAAGATAGATTAGATTTTCTTAGTTATCATTATGCTTTACATGTTTGCAAATCGAATATATTTCCTTCCTGCCATTTACTTTCCAAGTATAATATATTTTCTTATTGTTATTTGCCTTTTGCAACCTAGGATTGGTGAATTACTTAGATATTTGTTCATTTGAAGTCGTTTCATTGCCTTCTTTCACTTGCATCAAAGGGAGTCGAACTAGGAAGAGGAAGGTGTTTGTTGCACATACAGTGTCGACCCCTCTTAAGTTTGTATGAACCCCAGGTTGATAATTTAAGTTGATAGCCTCAAGAGTTGCAACATTCTTGTTGCAATACTAGGGCTCATCAGTTGGAAAGTGAAAGGAAAGCCTTCTTAAAGTAGTTATGGATGAAGAAACAAAATGCCTTAAATGTCCTTAAAGGAGTGTTGGGTGAAATCACAATATATGGCATACTAATTTTAAAGTTTAAATTTCAGTTGCATTGGGGCAGTGACAACAACACGAGTTAGTAGAATAGCGCACTGCATAATGAAATAGCGGAGATATACGTCTTGATGAAGAAAATTCTTGAGGAGAGGCATGTTGAGATTATTATGACAAATAACAACAATCATTTGGTTGTGCGTGTTTACATCAACAAAGAATTTGAAAAGTTGCACAAAGAAGTATGCAATCTAGGCCAATTAAGGACAAGAACAAGAAGTTAACATTTATAATATGTGGAAGAGACAAAGTTAGAGGAGATGTTCAGCCTTAGAATGAAGTTGGCTAATGAAATCCACACTAATACATGTGGGGATCAACAAACCAAAATTTGGTATCTTGGAAGGTGTCAATAAGCAACAATAAGACTACAAAGTGGCCAAGCAAGTGGATGATGCAAAAACTAAGTTTGGGATCCTGGAAGATTCAAAAAGCAACTACACATGATTAGGAGGTCATGAAACTTTTTAACTTGGAAAGTCTCATGTAGGAGCATAAAACACCAAGTCCTTGTTTTTTTACCAAACCTAAAGGGTATTAGAATTTCCATGGGAGTGAAATCCCTCATATGTAATTTTGGGTAAATTAGGAAATTTTCACGAAAGCGAAAGTGTCATAGTTCTAAAAGGAATATATGGTGTTAGGAAGTTTTGGTGAGTTGACATTCTTAGCCATGTGGCACATTGTAAAAGAGCCAACGAATTGGGTCGACATATTTTTTGAAGAGGGACAATTGTATAACAACCCATAATGTAAATATATTTTGATTCATTAAGTTGGTAAGTATAAAAAAAAAAGATAGGGAAATGTGCAGTGGAATAATAATACTGAATAATAATACTAACCCACAGTCTTATTATTACTATTGAGTGCTTTATAGTTCTTTGGCTATGATTGGGAAGTGAAGTCATGGAAGGAATTGGAGCGAGGAGTTAAAAGAAACCCCAAGCATGAGAGCTAGGATGGGGGAAGGTCAAGCATTAACTAGGCCTTGCGTAGTTGGGGGACTACGCTTGGGAGCATTGCGAGTAGTGATCTCTGACCCATATTCATGATTTATCCAAATAGGAACAAGCCTAGGCCATGATTGTTGTGGATATAACATGAATAAGACAAGAGTAGGTGACGATTCATCCCTATTTGGCTCTACATCAAGGGTATCAGAGCTAGATATGCATCAGGTTACAACTAAGCAAGGAAAGGCTATAGGGTTCTGGTAAAAATATCAAGGCTCTCTAGTATGTCCCTTTTGAAGGTTCGAAGAATGTTGGCAATAATGCCTATAGACTTAGCCTACCCCCATATATGCAAATTTACTCAATAGTAAATGTGGAGAATATAAAATTTTACGAGCCTTCTATATTAGATTGTGAAAGTAAATACCATATCCTACCTATCATAGAGGACTTAGCACTAGAAGCTCAAGAAAAGTATGCAAAATATGCAATTCTCTATAAGAATTCCACGACTACCAGATCAAGCCAACATGAGCTTTAGTAGATCAGGTTGAAAGCACAACTTCCAGGCAACAAACAATGGTAATCTAAGGAGAAGGTAGAGGAAAAGTTTCCTCACCTCATTCAATGGAATATTTTGGGGACCAAAAGTCTCTTTAAATGGGGAGGCATGATGTGGAAAGGATCATTATCTAAGTTTTCATCTATCTCAGTACTTTATGGGTGGAAAATTTGAGGGGATTAGCTAGCAAGGCCAATTTCAATGGGAAGTCCTAGTTTGGAAAATTCAGGTCTAAAACCTTCCAAATCCATTTTGAGGCACCAAATGACATTTTTTTGGGGTCAATTTTTTTGAAATTAGCTCAAACCGCTTTGATATTGTTCTATACACTAAGATCTTTCCAACAATACAAAAGTCACCTCAATCAGAGCTTGTATGTGAAAATTATGCTGTCAACAAGTTGAGCTACCTTATTGAACACCATGGTATGAGTGGATGCCATGTCAACCCCTATTATTCACACATATGGGGCTAGCCATCTATGGAACTTCAAGAATATTATTTGACTACCAAAACCTTATGTGACAGAAGAGAATGAAAAACTCTAATGCTAGAAAACTATTGACCTATGCTATATATTGGGTCACTAGGAGGAAAAAGGATCCCATCCTTTAGAATTGTATTTGTTCCATAGTTGATTCAAGCGTATAAGAGTGGTATTTTGAGAGCAAAATAGAGGAGGTAAATAGTTTACAACAACCATACAATCCATAGTGTTAAAGGAAACTCCTCAACAAGTGTCTCTTTCTTTGTATATGAATTTCCATAATTGAAGAAAAGAGAGCGAAGCATAGATCTCAGCTTCTAATTGGGTAGTCCCTCGTGTTTTGTTTCTAAAAGTATGTCTTATACTCATATGTGTGGATGGTGTGTTCTTTTGTTTTTTCCTTTTAGTTATTTCATAAATTCAAGCAATAAGCTATTGATAATTAAATTTGAGATCTAGGGAAATAAATTGCATGATCTAATATTTTCATAGTATTAAGTATTTTTTGTGACAAATGTTTCTAGTGGAATATCCATGAAAGTTTACAAATCATCCACAAATTCCCTCCCTCTCATGATTAAACCATAGAATTGTAGCAAACAACAATGAATTTGAAGTAGTTGAGTTCTATCAAGTTTTACAAACCCACAATTAAGAAGTCAGTTGGTTAAGCAATATTGGGATGCACATTGTAGAAATAAACATTAAAATAAAAGGGATAGGGGGGTGAGTGCCTCTATTCATTACCTTATCGTAATTTATTTTTCAATATGATGTCGAGATGTATCATCACTCCAAGCTATCAACATAAGAATTTATGGTAGTTAGTCCCCCCCGGCTCTTGATGTTCTACATAGTACACACTAACATGTGAAGTTATTAAGGTTTTAATGGTTGAACCCTATTTTTCATATGGTTTTGTGGTTTGGGTTGTATTGTTTGACTCTAACATTGTGACCTAAGTCCCTACTCTCGTCTATTATGAAGTGGGTGCTTAGGAAAATGTATAAAAACTCATTCTCAAAATTTGGCAGGTGCTAGTCTCAAATCTGAACACAAAGCCTTAGTAGTGATTTCTGGTAAAATTTTATCTTAGATATCCTTTCTCTTCTTTCAAACAATGGTACATCACATGGGTAATAATTGTGTTAAATGTGACCTAGTTAATGTTTAAATTAGCATTAAGAGGTGTAAGCATGAAATTGGAAGGTCACAACACTTGTTGACACCTTCTTATCTCTAATGCTGTTGTTTGCATGATGGGTGGGAGGCGAAATTCTTAGTGGAACTATATAAACAAGATTGTTGGGCTATTAACACTCTTATTCAACTAAGATTGCTTTGAGACCTCAAACAAGAAATGAGACCCTTTGTGCAAATCCAACTTGGAAAGTTTCTAGACCTTGATTTGAAAGTAGATTTTGTGGTTTCATTAAGGATTGGACTATATGATTTTCTTCAATTTCTAGGAAAGGTAATTCAAACTCCCTTATTGTTGAAAATCTCTATAAGCATGGCCTTAAAAGAAGAAAGTTTGAATGCTAAGAGTTGTCCCATGTTGATTTTGGAAGCATAGACATGCTCAAAGGACTGATTTCTGAAAACCATTAAGAAAGGTAGTTCAATCTCCTTCATTGCTGAAAATCTCTTTAAGCATGGGCTTAAAAGAAGAGATTTTGAATGCTAAGAATGGCCTCAAGTCGATTTTGGAAGTATAGACATACACTCTAAGGACTAATTTGTGAAACCCATGAGTTATGAGAATATCAAACAAGAATTCACTTTTGAGAAAATGCTCTAAATAGATACACAATTTTATTTATTTTGTATTATTAATATTTTACCCAGTCAAAAAAATTGGCTTAATTCATTTGATTTTTTTATATAGATAATATTATATTCTCCATTAAAATAAATTTATATTAATTATTAATAAATATTCATCAATATATATTATATTTTTAATTTAAAATAAATTTATATTAATTATTAATATACCAATCATTTAGAAAAAAATAATATCAAATTATATTCCATTTGCATTAAAAAAAATGTAATTCTCTTATTCGAAACACTCTCTAAAAACATGATAAGCACATGATTTGTACATGTAATGTCTGAAAATCACCCCTCATAATGTCTTGCCCGTCCAACAAAACTTATTATCACAGAAGGAATCGATACAAAAGAATGCTATAACCTGAGTTGCAAACTTCTTTTTAGCTTTCAAAATCTTGTGCTACAACAATTTTTAAAATTATTTGGATAGAATTTTTATAACAATTCAGGTAAATCCAGAAATGGATAAGACAAAGGTTATGGTACAACTCTAAAATCAAACTTTAACGCGGATGATACCCAGTAGTAGTACGCGTGGCTTAACTGAGAATGATCTCGGATATTCAGATTTTCTGGGCTGCTTCTCTGAAATATATTTCACTCGTCACAGTTCTCTTTTGTTTACAACCATGTGTCTATAGCGATTAATTTATAGCCATGTGTTTATTCTGAGCCGTAGCGCTGTCGTTTTTATGTGGAAGTTCGTTGGTTCGTACCCATAAAATTATTGTTTCAACTTATTTTGCGAAAATTCTTGCCCAATGGAGAGCCTGTTGTGAAGACCGCACTTCCATGGCGGCTGCTGATGATAAGATGACTGCACATTCTATATAATTTGTTTTGTGGGCCACTACAAATTTAAGGTCTTTCGCTGCTGCTGTCCAGATGAGTTGGATTTTATGTCCAAAGTCATGGTGGCCTACATTGCTTTTAGACTTTTAAGAGTCGCCGTGTCATATCACTCTCCTCCACCACCAGAGCGATTCAGAGGTTTGATGCAATGTCTTTATCCATTGTATATGGGAACAGCGAATAAACCTAAAATAAAGAACGAGAGCATAGGATATGGAATGTGATTTCACAACAACATGATCATAGGATTTTGATTGAAAATATAAGATAATGGAGCACAATTCAAGAAATGGATAATATCTTTGGTGATTAAGAATTGAGTATTACGACTGATAAAAAAGATTTTGATTTTGACTCATCTTGTCTAGTTAATAGTGACTCATCTTGTCTAGTTAATAAAGTCCCACTTTTTTAAGAGAATTTTGTTAATATAATAAAATTTTAATAAATAAGTTTTTATAATTATTATTATTGTTTATGGAGTTTATGGTAAGTTGTGATTGGGTGTATTGTTAAGGCATTTTGTGATGTGAAGAGATCACCAATTTAAATTTTTTTGGGAAAAAATATAATCATGTTAAGGGCTGGTTTGACCCACCCTAGATCAAGGTTTCTCAAGCTAAAAGTTTAAGGGTGTAGTCATCTAAGGACTCACAACACTTGGAAAAAAAATTTATTATTATGAATAATTTACAGTTAGTAAGATTTGATACATGAATAGTAGATTAGTTGGTTTGTGTAGGGTTTAATCTCTATTAGGCCTTAAGTTCAAACCTTGTGGGGAAGGGTTGAGGATGGAAGCCCCTTTTGGGGGACTAAACTATCACAAGAGGAGCCATGTTGACACTGAAAGGAATTACACCTCCCTCACACCAAGCAAAGTATCATTGAAATGTTTTACTAAACACAAAAATATTTACACATCTTCCTCATTATTGAATAACACACTTTTTAACCATAAGAATTTTTTTAATTTCTCTCTTATCTATATATAGTTGATTGGTTAGTTAGTTACTGTTTATTGAAATATTTCACTTCACTTAAAATATCTTGTTTATGCACATAACACTTATCACCTCCATATAAAAAAATGAATGTATTACATATCTCTTTTACACTAGGAAATAGAAAGCACCTATGGATAAAACATATACACATATAACGTTGATAGAAAATTATATTACATAAGATGGACATTGAAATATTCTGTTTATGCTCAACATTGAAATGTTATTTTGTTATTAATGTTTTCTCTAAATGCCATATGTCACCTCCATGTTTAACAAAAAAGAGCTAAAATTCCTCCTCAAGTTCTTTCTAGGCAACTAGGTGATGGGTAAAGATATTTTTTCTAAGGACCATTTCAAGTATTAAAAGTAAACAAAGTAAAACAAATATTATTAACTTCTCTTTTTTCTTAACATGGAAAAATGTCCACTATTGTAAATAATCAAATTTGCTCACAAATGATGGATAAAAAAAATGTGTTTGCTTAAGCAATTAAGCAATTTAGTGTAAGATCAAATGATTGGCTAGAAAAATGTGTTTACTTAAGCAATTAAACAATTTAGTGTAAGATCAATAAGTTGAATGAATAATAAAGTGGTAATAACGAACAATCTAACTAAAAAGACAAATCACAATTCCCAAGATTGTTTGATTGCACATCAATAATAAAAACAAAAGAAAGAGTTACAGAAAATTACAAGAATTAAGCCACTCAAGCCATGAGAACTATTATACTAAGAGTGATCTTAGAGAGAGTACAATCCAATTTATGGGACCATTTAAAAGTGTAACAATACACATTTATACATGTTTGAATGATTGAATGCTTTAAATGAGTCATACCTATTAATTGGCCTTAGGCATTATCTTTGAAGGTAATTGAGCCATCCAATCTTACTAGAGTTTGCATTAACTTGGTTATAGTAGAATATGGATAGACTTACCATGACTACCTAGGCTTGTCAACCTTATGAATTGTGACACATTGTTGATGTCACTTATTAATGAGCTGATATGCTAACACAAATATTGATTTGGAATCCAAGTCACTTTATTAATCATGGATGAGTGATGTCAACTAGGTTATTAGTGGATTTGGTATGCTAAGACAAACATTGATATGGAATCCAAGTCACCATAAATTAGTATTAATAGAGCATATTGGTGCATTGGGGACCAAGTTTTGGTGATCATTTGCGGTGGATATAAAGAAAATAATAGGCCAGTCATAAAAAAGTATTTTATAACAATTGATTGACTATGGTTACACTATTGGGGCAAGTTATACGTTTAAGAATAATTTATACATACCAAAATTATTATGGTACATAAGTTAATCAATTCCAAATAACAATTGTCTCCATTTTCTTGAAAGTAGACTTGAGAATCCCAATGGTGTCTAAATTCAAAAAAAAAAAAATTGTTTATCATTTAACAAACAAGAAAACTTTGGTTACAAGTAGAGATTAACTTATTTTTTTGTGACCATTATGATTGAATTTTGTAGCTTTGTAATATGTGACATCATCATGTCAATAACATAAATAGAAGATTTTGCTATAGATTGACCTTAAATAAAGGTTTCAGTGTATAATACATTATTCAAGAAATAGAGAAATATATGGTTGTAAGCACTGAAAATTAAAATATAAATGTATTTGGAGATATAGTAACAAGTTAAATTGAAAATATTATCATTATAATATTTAATAATAGCTTTAAAAAATATTTATTCCTATTTAATAAAAAAGATAATTTTATACTAAATTATATAAATAAAATAAATAATTATATTCAAAACAATGTTAGTAAAAACATCATAAAAATATAATTAAATATAAAAATGAAAAATTCCACATACCAATAACAATGCACCCATTCACTGTCAATCTAAAGCCCCATGGCTCACAAAAATTCCTCTTATTACCAAAGGGAAACGATACAAAATAATAGGGATTTAAAGGAGTGACCTACCGCTAAGAATATCTTAACAGTGCACACATTCACTATCAATCCAAAGCCTCAAAAACCACAAAAATTCTTTTGGTAAAAATTCTTCATATTACTGAAAGAAACTATACAAAATAATGCTATAACTACTCTTTAACATGAAAATCTTGTGTTCCATCCATTTAAAGAAATCATCCCATCAATTTCAAAATTTAGAGAAATCATCCCATCAAAATTTTGATAGAATTTTGGAGCAACTCAGTTAGATTTATTAAGGGATAAAACCCCTGTTCCATACACAGATTATGATACTACTTTATTGTGAAAAATTCCCCTCATTCCAACTTAACTTTATCTAAAATTGAAATTTCTTCCCTTTATTTCCGAAGAAATTAAAATTTCTTCCTTATTCCTACTCTACCTCGAAATTTCTGGTAACTCTAGTTACATATGAATCGGGAAGAAACGAAATATATGTAATTGGGGAAATTCCCTACAAGATGAGTTTACACTGTAAAACCCTCTTTTATCCTCCTTGCATTTCGTCCTCATAATCTCTGGCCTCAGAGAAAATATCCAGTGGGACTTTCTTGGGCGGGATATTGAAAACAGCGTTCTGCATATCATTTCCCACATCGCTGTCGAATCGCTCGTATTTCTCCCACGGAGGAATTCGTCTCGGACAAAATCTCCGCGGGCCTCTGGCACTGCTGGAGCTCATGACGATCTGTTTCAGGCGCAGACGAGATGACACCGCCGCACTAACACAACCCCAAACCACCTCTAGTGTTAATGAAGAACTTGCCTTGAAGATTGTTAAACTAAACTCAAATCAAATCACCGATTTCCGGACCAAAGCACAGTTTTACTCGCATTAAGCTTCTGTAACTGTTTTCTGAAATTCTTTCCCCCTTTCTCCTCTTCTCAGCACTCATATATATATATATATATATATATATACACACACGCCTTAGCGCCAAATTAAACTTCAACGCGGATGAAAACCCCAGTAGTACGCGTCGGTTTACTGAGAATATCATTGACCTCCCATATTCAGATTTATGTGGACTCCTCCTGCGAAATATCTTCCACTCGGCACAGAAATCTTTTATTTAAAACCATGTGTATATCGTGATTAATTTATAGCATTTGTCCTTAGCCGTAGCGCTGTCATTCGCATGTGGAAGTTATTGGTCCGTACCCACAAAATTATTTTTCCAACTTGGGAGCCTATTGGGAGTAACCGAGTGTCATGGCCGCTGCAATGATAAGATGAATATACATTCCATACAATTTATTTTGTGGGTCACTACGAATTTTAGGTCAGTCGCTGGGGTTGGATTTTATGTACAAAGTCATGGTGGTCTAATTGCTTTCAGAACATAGGGTCACTTTATAATATCACTCTCCACCACAACGATTTAGAGGTTCGATTTAAAGTCCAATGGATGAAGACCCTGAGGATATTGGCTTTCTCCATCGTGTATGGAACAGCCACGAAAGCTCAAATAAAGGATGAGAACCTGGCATATATAATGTCATTTAACAATAAATTGTGCATAGGATTTTGATTGAAAAGAACAATGAGGGATCACAATTCAGAAAATGGATAATATATCGGCTGATTAAGAACTAAGGATCTTACGTGATAAAGAGGATTTTGATGGTTTTTATGATGATAATATATCTGGTGATTAAGTAAATTTTAAGATTAAGTAAATTTTAAGATGATATAAAGATTATTATTTTTTTGGATTTTAGTTTTTTATTAGTTAAGATAAATAAATTAAAAATAAGATAAGTTTTATTATAGAAAAAAGTCGGTATTTAATTGTTATAGGTTAAAAATAACAGGGTTAATTTAACCATCACAATTTAATGTAGATTAGCATAAACACCAATTCAAATTTAGCATTAATAGCAATCCAAGGCACTTTAATTTTTATTTTTTTTTTTTATAATATTATAAGTATATTTTTTATATATATATATATATATATATATATATATATATATATATATATATATATATATATATATATATATATATATATATATATATAGCCTTAAAAAAGTGATGTTTGGCCCCATTCGCTTGGTTTGAGAGATTATTTTCTCTTGCAATCGCCCGATTTTCTGCTTTGCAATGTTAAATTCATTTGTAATCACCCATTTTCTTGTTTTTCTGGTTTGGGAGGTTCGACTTGGTCTCAATCGCCTAGATTTTTTGGTTTTCAAATGGAGGGCAAAGGTGATTTGTTGAACAGCTCTCGTTTTCAAATTTGGTTTTCACCGATGGCAAGGGTGTATAAATTTGATAGTTTCGGATTCCTCAGTTTATGAATCCTACATTTCTGATTTCTGAATTGGTGACTCCTTTCAAGCAGCGCCAGGGACCAAGGTATACATTTTGTGAATCAGAATCCTCCACTTCTTGGTGACTCATTGCAAACAGCGCCAGGGTATCAGTTTGTGAATCATAATCCTCCATTTGGACCATTTCTGAAGGGGTTTGACATTCCAGGTAAGCCACAACCATTAAACCAACTACTCTGCCTTCACTAGCTTCGTCCTAGCAACTATAAAATTTATACCCTGGTCGAGGCCTTCCATGTGTGTGTCTTTCTGGCTGGGCCAATCAATTGTCGCTGCAGGTTGCATTTTTCGATTTCTTTGATCGACAAAATCAATGTGAGAAATAAGGAGTGGCTTACGGAAGGATATTAAATGGAAACTCCTGGTTAATAATTGTGGTTTTATACATTTGAAAGTTAAAAAAATTTATTTGTGACCTTTTATATTAATTATCTATCATCCATAAGTTGTTATTTCCATTAGTCACATAACAACGGTTTATTTGTAATCACAACAACTTTTGAAATCTGTCAAAAGATCGTGAATGGTTTGTGTTCTAGCACCTTGAAATCCTTCTAAAGATTGGGAATGACTTGTGTTTGTCGCTAGCTACTGGAGAACCAAAATTCAAATTTTGAAGTTCGCTAGCAGATGTTCATACAAAGGGATGACCATTTAGTATCAATATATCAGTCTCATTAGAGAGTGAATGCCTTGTATCATTAGAGCAGTCCCTCCATAAGACTTTATATATATTTACTAATCAATAATGTATGTGCCAGCGATAAAAAAAAAATTGGAGAAGAGTGCAGATCTAATGGTCTTTCTTTTTTTGCTAGAAATGACTTTCACAATGGAGTACTAGATGAATCCTTGCTTAATTAATCTAGGTCTGCAACTTTTGATGTGTATTGATGACTTCGGTCTCCGAATGGATATCATCAAAAGCTTAACCTTTTCTTACTCTATTCTAAGGCCGAAAATATTCCACAGGAATCTCTAAACCTTTAAACAACCAATCTCAAAATATTTCTTGCTCAGGAATACATAGAAATCTATCCCAACCAGTAGGATGAATCCTTCTTGGGGAACTTGAAATGCATAACAATTGTCTGAAGGCTAGGACCCTCAAATCTAATAGGCTAAGGTGCATGCTTTAGCAAATCTGAATTCCAGACTGAAATGATTTCTGCCAATGGCTACATTAAAATGTAAGAAAATAATTCATAACAGTGCAAAGTAAAATTATCACAGCGAATGAGAACATATTTAATTCTTCTTTTCAGTTCTCTCACAGGTTCAAATCCTCAATGGTAGCTAATTCAATTTGATTGATAATCCTTTCATGATCCTTCCTATTTTCCAACTCATGTATATTCCAAATGAAGAGTCTTAAGAAAATCAGTCCTTGAAGAGATTAGGCCTCGATTTCTGATCCACACCAGATCTGAGGTAAGACTAGTAGAAGTCCCAGTCTTAGAGAATGCTCCTCGACCTTGGAACAAGGATTCTTAACTTAGAATAAAAAAGAAATTCATCCTTCCTTCTGCTTCCTGTTTAATTAGACGGCCTGCATTCAGTGCTCACAATCCACATCCAAATCCCATTCAAAATATACATTATGTATTGAGTTAAGAAATTGTGAAAAAATCCACCTTAGTAGCAAAAACTAGGTATTGGACATTGACATTTATTGTTTCAAGATTATGGAGAATGGATAGAAAATGATGCAAGTATCCTTGTTGTAATCTAGGGAACTATATAAATGTGTTACCAACATATCCATACACCAAGAAAATTTTGTATATAGAGACACAACACACATAGAAGATAGAATAAAAAAGAAAAGGTAGTAGTGGTAGCTAATTTCCTCAAATTTTGATCCCCCTCTGATGTATGATAATTGTAAAATATGTCTTATGTCAATTTCCGGTTGAGAATGAAAGGGATTATATATCTTGTTGATACTAAGCAACACACCATTAAAATGTTCTAATCACCAATCATAGGTGCAAACTTTTCCTCAAAGCTTAATTCCTCTTAGTTTAATAGATTTGAACTTAATATGGAAGTTACAATGATATTCCTCTCATTTCAATTTACAGTTCTCATTTCAATTTACAGTGATTCTTAATATATCAGTTGTCAACTCCATATTAAGAATATAATGTATTACACATCTTCTTTATATTTGGAAGTAGAAAGCAACTCCATATTAAGAATATAATGTATTACACATCTTCTTTATATTTGGAAGTAGAAAGCAACTGTGGATAGAATAAGAAGTGAAGTTGATATAAAATTGGTAACATTGAAATGTTCAATTACAGTTAATAGTTTTTTAAAATGTTGTGTCAATTTCATGTTGAACAAACAATAATTACACATCTTTCTCATACTAAGCTCTAAAGAGTGTTTCCTTACAACTAGGTGATGTGAAGAAAATTGTATGTATTTTTTAGAACCATTTGGGTTAGTGCATAAAATTAATAAAATTAAACAAAGTTGAAAAAAATAAAATATAAAGATTATTGACCTTTTTCTTCTTTAGTGTCTAATTAATAATAAATTAACATGACAAAATGTTAACTATTATAAACACTCCATTTTACATAAATTCATCATTATATTACTATTGAAAATGTAGAATTAATTAAGTATATATTAAACTTAAATCAATGTCACAAATAATCAACTAAAAAATGTGTACTAAATAATCATGTATAAAATCAACACATTAAATAAACAATAAATTGTTATAATAAATCTATTACAATAACTATTTTTAATTAAAAAAACTCTAATTCTTAAAAATTATTTAATTATATATCAATCATAAACCCAAATATAATTAATTATAATAATAATTAAAATTAAATATTATAAAACTTAAATAAAAAAAAACCATTATACTAAATTCGACCTCATTAAAAATATATTGAAATATATATTGACAAGTTTATCAAAACCTATCAAAACTTATGGAACCATTTTCAAGTGCAACAATACATATTTATACACTTTAGAATTATCACATGCTTTAAACGAAGCATAAAGTGACACACAATTAAGCATGAAGTGGTTGTCTTGGAATTATATTTTAGAATTGTCCAATGCTTTCAGCGAGGCATAAAGCGGTGATCTTCGATTTTTTTTGGTTATAATAATCATGATTGAGTTTCATAGCTTTCTAAATTTATACGCTGTAACAATCATGATTGAGTTTCATAGCTTTCTAAATTTATACGCTGTAACAATCATGATTGCGTTTTCTACCTTCTAACATGTCACATTATCGTGCGAACGATTTAAAAAGGCGGTTGTGCCGTGCTAAAGAATTTGAAAACCTTGGTATATAATATTTTATTTACACGGTTATGGCAAGTTGAGATACCTTTGAAAAATTATTATACTTATATTAACGACTAATAAAATAATAATTAAAATAAACGCATTATGTAATTTAAATGGAATAAATAATTCAAAACAATTTATCTATAAATGTGATGTATCAAAAATAAAAATGATATTCCAAATATTAGTACCGAAGACCATAACAAAAATAAATATACCCTATCTCATAACGTCTTCCTTGTCCTACAAAATATATCATGACAGAGGAGAATCAATACGAAAGAGTACAATGATCAAAATGGAAGAGAGTACTATAATCAAAATGTAATTTTCAAAATTGTGTTACAGTAATTTAAAGAAATCATCCCACCAAAATTTTGATCAATTTTTTAAATCAATTCAGGGAAACTTAAAAATGGATAAAACCTTTGTTTCACACATAAGTATGATACAACTTCATTTCAACTTGAATTTTTTCTATTTTTAATTTTAATTATATCAGTTCGAGTTCCAATAAATATTGAAATTTGTAAGCTTACGTAGTTATTTTTTATGCTTATTTATTGAGTCATCAGTTTTGTTTTCTAGCTATGGTTAGAAGCCTATATTGTTTTTATAAGTTAGATTCACGTATAACTTATTTTCCCAAACAATGAAGAGTGTTTTCTCTTCGTTCTTTATTTCTTGATCTCTTAGTAAAAATGATTGTTTAGTTTTGCAATTTGATCTTTAGGTATTTTGATACTCTTTCATGGTATCAGATTCTTGGCATCAATTTGTGTTTGAGAGAGTTGTTGGATTTTCACACTCACCTCGTTGGTAATCGATTAAATAGACTAATCGTCACTCTCCGTAAGACCACTTTTCCATAAGAACACTTCAAAAAATAATAATAATGATTTAGAAATTTCGAAGAATTTTAATGTAATGGTATAAAAGATTAAGTGTAATCTCCTCTTTTTTTTTTAAGATATATTTTCAAGATTTTAAGATCCGTTTTTGGATATAAATCTGTTTTGGATTTTGTTATTTGCCAAAACAACGTGTAAGTGAGGATAATTCATTTTTTAATCTCACATTTGCGCAGACCTTTGCCAACCACTCGATTCCCAGCTGTTTCGTAATCGTGGTGTTTCGAGCAGGTGGTGGAAGTGCTGTAATTCTTCACAGCTGAAACGTCAGAGTTATATTGGAGATTGGAGCGGTGCATGCAGATTCGTTCAACCATGAGTCGCAAGTTATTTGTCTTTTCTTAAATTTCCTACATAAATGTTTCAAAAAAAAGGAGAAAAAAGGGAGAAATGCTTTAGGTTTCCCCTTTGTTTCTCATTTTAATGTGCTCTCTTTTGTGAAGAAAAATTAGAGTTAAAATATTATTTAGGGCTACAGTTTTTTTCCTAGGTTAAAAGAAAAGAAAAAGTGAGTATTATTTTTTTTGGGTTAAAAGGAAAATTAGGAAATATTATTGACCACTTAAAATGTAGAATGTCCCAAATATTAGTGGCATTTTTCTAGCAAAATTTTTTGCTAAAATTTTCACTTGGTGAAAAGAGATTTGGGCATTTTTTTAGGCATTTTCTTGTAGTAAAATTGGAGTTTTGAAATTACCACCAAGTTAAGGATAATAGAGTTACTTACTTCGTACAAGAGTTACTTATTTCGTACAATTATCATAGCTCGAAAAGAAAACGATAATGATTACTTACTATGTACAAGAGTTATCGTACAATTATCATACTTGGAAAAGAAGAATGCAACAATCGCTGCAATCTAAGGGGTCGTGGCAAACATTAAGTGAAAACCAACCGCTGCAATCTAAGGGGTTGTGGCAAACATTAAGTGAAAACCAACTGCTGCAATCTAAGGGGTTGTGGCAAACATTAAGTGAAAACCAACTGAATCTTACAAAGGAATTTGAAAGATTTTCCTACAATAATGAATTAGATGAAGGAATGGGGCAGATTGGGTTGCATGTTTCATGCAACCTATTGCTGCAATTGAAAGATTTTCCTACAAGAATAAACTAGATGAAGCAATGGGGTTGATTGGGTTGCATGTTTCACACAACCCATTATTTCTTGAAGGATGTTCAACTCCCAACTAAAGTTGGGAAAAACTAGCTTCATTATTTCGAGGTATCAATGAGTTCCATGCATTAGAATTGGAAACTAAATTATCATCCTTAGTACTTGATCAGCATGCCTCTATTGATGAGTATCTTACTCAATTCAGGTCTTTGTTGTCTCAATTAAAAGCATGTGGCGAGGAGAAAAAAGATGTTGAATGTATTTTCTTGATTTTGTCAAAACTAAAGGGTAATTTTCAAGTTTTTGCATCTACCTTCTATGCATCAAGGGATCCTCTTGGTGAAAAATTTCAAATGCCCGTTTTTGAGACATTTTGTGATCATCCCATACGAGAACAATCTAAACTAAAGCAACTAGATGTTCTTTATGGCTCTTTAAATCAATCTTTGGTGGCTCATAACTCCAAAGGTAAGCATAAAGATCAATTTCAACCAAAGAAAAAATATTTAGAATCCCGTGAGACTCCCTCTAAGCCTAAGCAGAATATCAAGTCTTCTCCTCTAGTTTCTAACAATGAAGAATCCTCCTCAAAGACAAACAAAAAACAGGAAAAGAAGAAGACCAAACCAGATTAAATTTGTACTTTTTGTCGCAAACAAGGACATATTGAAGCAAGATGTTGGATAAAGTTGAACGCCTTAGAAGAGGCCATGAAGAAGAACAATAATAGGCAAGGGACATGCTCTATCAGCCCAAGACATACATAAATGTATAAACAGTTGGATACATGATTCAGGAGCTTTACATCATATGACTCCTTGTCAAGACCTACTTCCCTCTACATCATATAGAAACATCTCACAAATTGCAGTTGGTGACTCTACACAACTTGAAGTCTTGGGATCATGCACTGTACAGATAACACATGGGTGCATTAACAATGTGCTCCTAGTCCTTGAAATTTCTGCAAATTTATTGTCCATTTATCAGATTTGTCATTCTGGTAATGGGAAAACTATAGAGTTTTCTCCAAATGAAGTAGTCATTAGAGAGCTACATGACATGCAGTTGCTTCTACTATTGGACAAGCTAATCATGACTCTAGATTATATAATTTTGTCTTCTTTGATCCTTCCTATGCTTCTTCTTTTATAGCTCATGTTGATTCATTGAGTAAGCTTTGGCATGAAAGATTTGGTCATCTCAATTATAGATATTTGCAGTAGATGTACACTCAAAATTTGGTTTATGGTCTTCTTAAGGTTTCATGTGTTGATGGAGTGTGTGTAGGTTGTGATCTTGGCAAACAAAACCAAGATCCATTTCATAAAGGAAAAACCTCAAGGGAAAAAGCACCTCTTGAGTTGGTGCATAATGAACTAATGATATTTTCAACTCCTTTTTCAGAGGCCAAATATGCATTTAATTTTATTAATGATTCTTCATGATACTCTTGGGTGTATTTTCTCAAGTACAAGAGAAAAGTATTTGCAACCTTCAAGATATTTAAATCTCTTGTTGAGAAAAATTCTTCATGCTCCATTAAAAATCTACGTATAGATAATGAGGGGGAATATGTTAGCAAGGCATTTCAAAATTTTGGCAAAGAACATTGCATTTTTCATCAACATTTCGTTCCCTACACCACTTAGCAAAATGGTGTAGCTGAATGGAAGAATAGAACACATAAGGAGATGGCTAATTGCATGATTCATTCAAACAACTTGGCACCTACTTTTTGGGTTTGTGCAGTTAAGTGTGCTAATTACATTAAAAAAAGGATGCCTCATAAGGAAATTCAAAATATGACTCCAATGGAAACTTGAACATATGAGAAGCCTGATGTATCTTCTTTCAGGGTATTTGGTAGCCTTGCTTGGGTTTTAATTCCATACGAAAAACACAGAGCCATGGAAAATAAAAGTCAACAATTGATATTTGTTGGTTGTTGTGAGGAAATGAAATCTTATTGACTCCTTGATCCTAACTCTAAGGAATTTTTGTTCCGAAGAGATTTTTATTTTGATGAAAATATAAATCTAGAATCAGCTTCTTCCCCTACTACCTCATCTCCAATTGTTGATTATGGTTCTAATAATTGTGATGCTTTTATAGATATGGTAGAAGAATAAAGATTTACTAAAGATCCTCAGCCAAAAGAAAATCTTCCATCAACATTAGTAGAACCCGTATAGGAGCAACCTGTTTTGGATAATTCCTTGAGAAGAAGTCTTCATAAGAGAAAGCATCCTAATAGATTAGGCTATGATGCAACCAATTTCAGTTATCTAGCCTCAAATCAACTACAGTATGAAGGAATATCTCTACTTATTCATGCCATTTCACAAGATCCACAATAATTTTATGATGTTGTTGGAAAAAATGAGTGGGAAGATGCAGAATCATACTTGGGATATTGTTTCTATTCCAAAGGGACACAAGTTGGTCTGTTGCAAGTGGGTCTACAGAACCAAATATGTAGCAGATGGATCTGTACAAAAACATAAGTCACATCTTGTGGCTAAGGTATTTTCACAAGTTGAAGGAATTGACTATTCTGATACTTTCGTTCCTATTGCCAAGATGAATTCTATTTGTCTGGTGCATTCTATTGCAACCTCCCAAGGCTGGTTAGTTTACTAAATGGATGTTAAGAGTGCTTTTCTACATGGTGATCTACATGAGGATATTATATGGAGGAACCCCCTAGTTTTGTGTAGGATCCTTCACTTGTTTGCAGGCTTAGGTGATCTTTATATGGCCTCAAACAAGCTCCTAGAGCTTGGTATGAGAAGATGGATAGTTTTCTTCTTTTCTAAGCATTCAATCATTATCACTCTGATCTAACAATCTATATTAAGAGACATATATCTAAGTTATTGATTCTAGTTATGTATGTGGATATTCTAATCCTCATAGGAAGTTCTTCATCCATGATTCATAATGCTAAGGAAGCATTGATGGGACAATTTTCTATGATAGACCCTGGTCTTTTACACTATTTTTTGGCTTACAGGTTCACTAATATTCAAAAGGAATCACCATCTTCTAGCGGAAATATGCTTTTGATTTACTCCAACATTTTTGCATGGCTAATTGTGAGCCTTGACCTACTCCTTTTTAGACTAGTGTTATTCTTACTGCTAATTGCACCACTCCCAAGGTAGATCGTACATTTTATCACCAACTTGTTGGAAGTCTACTTTGTTTGACACACACTCAAGATGACATTGCCTATGCATCAGGATGGTCTCTAGATTTTCTCAAGATCCTCATCAGAGTCACTGGAAAGGAGCAAAGCATATTCTCAGTTATATTCAAGGAAATTCCAATTTTGGCATTCAATATATTGTTGGTTCTCCTAAGCTTGTAAATTTCACTAATTCTAACTAACCTGGATCAGTGGATGATAAAAAATCCATCTCTGGATTTTTTTATGTGTTGGATTTACTCCTATTGCTAGGTCCCTGCAAGAAACAATCAACAATTTCATTATCTATGGAAGAAGTTGAGTATAGAGATGTAGTTCTCACAAGTCAAGAAGTTCTATGGCTATAAAAGTTATTGCTTGAGTTTGGAATTCAGAGGGATCAACCTCCTCTCTTATGGTGTGATACTTAAAGTAAAATACAAATTTCTAGAAATCTTGTGGAGCATCAACAGAAAAAATACATTGTTTCATAAGCACTTCATTCGCCAACTTATTCAAGATGGTGTTCTCAACCTGGAATATGTACCTATTGAAGAAAAAACAGAAGATATTTTTACAAAGTCCTTGGCATCACCAAGATTTCTTCAGTTACACCATATGCTTGGAGTAAGGGAATTTTTCCTTGGTGGGTGATCTTGAGTCCTCCTTCCTTCATCTCTTCATTTTATTTCCTTTTTTATTTCTTATGAAATGTTGTACATGGATACCTAAAAAGGTCTAGTTGTTGGGACCCATTCTTTGTGTTCATTTTTCTTTATTTTCCTCCCCATGTTTCGCTTATGGGGGGTGTTAGAGTTCCAACAAATATTGAAACTTGTAAGCTTACGTAGCAATCTTATCATCTGTGTTGTCAGTCTTATCACTAGAAGCATATATTGTTCCTATAAATTAGGTTAATTTATAGCTCATTTTCTCAAGCAATGAAGTGTGTTTTCTCTTCGTTCTTCCTCTTGTGACCTCTTGGTAGAAGGATTGTTTAGCTTTTCAGTCTAATCCTTGGGTATTTTGATACTCTTTCAATATCTGAAATTGAGATTGAAATTTCTTCCCTTTTCCCTAAAAAATTGAAATTTCTTCCTTATTCCAAATTCTACCCCAAAATTTCTGCCTAATTCTTGTTAAATACGAATCAGGAAGAAATGAAATAACAATATGTAATTGGGAAAAATCCCTATAAATTTAGTTTGCACTGTAAAACTTCCTTTATCCTTTCATCTTCATAATTGTTGGCATCAAAAAAAATATCCAGTGGGACTAATTCCATGGGCAAGATATTGAAAAACATGGTTCTGCATTTCATTTTCGTCATCAATGTTGAATCACTCGTATTTCTCACATGAAGGAGTTCATCACAGGGAAAATATCCTTAGGCTTTTGGTACTACCAGAGCTCATGATGATCTATTTCAGGCGCGAAAGAGATGACACCATCGCAATAGAATAACCACAAGACACCTCCAGTGTTAATCAAGAACTTGCATTTAAGACTTTTAAACTGTTCAAATTAAATCACCCTATCTTAGACGACACCTAGGTCTCAAAGTACAATTTTACTCACATTAAAGTACTGTAACTATTTTCATAAATACTCAAACCAAAATATCACACTTCCCCTTATTCTCATCACACACACACACACACGCACACACACACATATACCTTCACACCAAATCAAACTCTTAACGGGGACGAAACCCACCAGTAGTACGTGTGGGTTCACTGAGAATATCATTGACATTGGATATTCATATTTCTTTGGGCTCCTCCTGTGAATATATTTCACTTGGAGGAATTCTCTTTTATTTCAAACCATGTGTCTATCGTGATTAATTTATAACCATGTGTTTGTCTTGAGTCGAAGCTCTGTTGTTTTCTTATGGAAGTTAATTGCCCTGTGCCCATTTTTTTTTTCCAAATCTAGTTTTTGCGAAATGGAGGGTATGTTGCCAAGAAACAGCTACCATGGCGGTTGCAATGATAACATGAATGGACACACACAAACACACACACACATACACACACACACAGATTAAGATATATATATATATATATATTATATATATATATATATATATATATATATATATATATTATATATATATATAATATATAGATATTGTGGGCTAGTACGATTTTAAGGTCGCTTACCGCAAATCTTAGTATGACATGGATTTATGTCCAAAGTCATTATGGTCTACGTTGGTTTCAAAATTTTAGATTCATTGTGTTGTATCGCACTCTGGTTGAGTGATTTAGAGGTTTAATTCAAAGTCCAATGCATGAAGAGTCCAGGGATATTGGTTCTCTCCATTGTATATGGGAATGATGAAGAAAGTTAAAATAAATGATGAGAGGATATGTAATGTGATTTAACAATAAAAAAGGCATCGAGCTTAATGTCATTGAATAAGAAAATGAAAATAGGATTTTTATAAATGAAAATGAACCGGGATTAATGTGATTTAATAAGAAAATGCAAATAGGATTTTGATAGAAAGAAAAGATAGTGGATCACACTTCAAGTTATGGAAACCGATTGAATAATAAAATAGATAATATGGATATAAATTTGGTGATTAAGAATGGTATTGTCTACCAAGGCTATAATTTTGTTTGGACGCCTTTTTTATGATAGAAATGGATTCAAGAAAGCACACACAACAAAAGTGAAAATGTGGAAATAAACAAGATCCATGGCTGATACTTTAATCACAGAGAGGGAAGAGACTCCTATACTGTGCAATCTAGCATCACGAATCTGTTGTTGAATATATTTAAGTATGAATTCCAACAAGAGTATTAGTTCATAATAAATACCAGGTTTGCTTAATCGCTCCAATATTTGACAATTCTTATGAACAATATCCTCGTGCCGAAAAATGAACTCTGGCCCAATGGTCTACTTCTACGACTTTGCGACTTCTTCAACCTTAACAAGGCTCATACAAGTTCGAGAATAGAATCCAAAACAATCTACAAAGGAGACATAGATTTACAGAAATTGAGGAATCTTTATTGATGAACTTAAAAGCTCAAGTATTACAAAGTTGCTTCTCAAGCAATACAAAGTTACTTCTCTAGCAGAAAGGCTCTCTAAATTTCTCCAAGCCTGAATTCCCTCCTTTCCCTAGTCTTGATCTACTTATAGATCCTCCTAGTTCTAGGTTTGGTGATACCTCCATATTGGATATGAGAGAATCTTACTTTACATCAAAATCAAATCCTTACATCAGATATGAGAGAATCCTGGTTTCGGGTAACCTGGAGGACATCCACACAGTGATTCAATCATAAAATATTTTATATTTATTTTTATCCCTTTATTTAATTATATATGTCGGATTAATTACACTGTAAGAGATTCTTTTTCGGGGAACCTTACGAAAAACCTGTATGCCACCAAAGTCAGACAGAAAGACATTACAAAATGACAAAATTTTCTATTTGTTCACGAGATTAATGATGTTCCCTGAACCTAGTCAAGGAGTCATTATTAAAATACAGTGAGTAAATTTCTTCCTCACATTCCCAAATTGTTACTTCAGCATATTCTGGTACTTCGTCCTGGAAAAGTAGTGGGCCAAAAGGATTTAAATGTGGATCTGTCATGGCATGAAATGATTCATAGTCATGTGAAGAGCCATTCATATTTCCCCCGAATCCTCTGAAGAAAATATTTCGTGTAATAAACCAATGAAAGGATCCATTGGCGCGGAGTGCTGCAAGCATGTGATAATTGGTGATATTGCTGATATCCAAAATCCTTTTGTATTAAATTCCTTATTGATGTGCCCATGGTTCTGTAAATCCAGGAAGTTGTAATAATCAGAGAGAATGGGTAAAAACATAGAGGACTGATACCATAAATGTTCCACCATTCTTTAAACCATTCAGGTGTGGGGTCTTGTTCTTCAATTTGTGTAACTTGCATTCCATGGTATCTAAAAGAAAATTGCACATTATAGAAAAATGAGTTAGTTTTATTTTCAAAACACATACCTATATGCTAGGCTTTCTCTTTGCGTTCATGATCTTCAGAGTTCTAAAGGTTGGGTGGCAATAGGAAACGATCAATGTAGATTTCACAGCAGATTAGATTTTCATCTGTATCTTTGTGTAATGTGAAATCAAGATTTCTCAAATATTGAAGAAAACTTAAAGCTTCAAAGCTTCATCATTTCTTTGCATTTGATCATCCCATGAGAAATAATGATGTCCAGTTCCATGCCGATATTTGATTTCTTTCACTGGAAACCAATCTGCTTGATAATCAAGCAAAGGTTTCTACAGATTCAAAGTGTGAGAACCATCAGCACATTCAATGTGAATCTCATTTTCTAATCTTCTTATGACGTTACATCTGAGATTATTTACATCATTTCTCTGTAAACATTCCCGACTGAGAAGATCTACAAAGGAATTCTTAACTCCATAAATGAACTCTACATCAAAACGATACTGAGCCAATGTCATGATCCATCTAACCATTACTACATCTTCAAAGTCACATTTATGGATAGCAAACTTAAGGGCTTGGAAATCTGTTTTGACTGTAAAATGTTTATAGATCACAAAATCTTTGAATTTGGCAATGCCAAGGCATATAGATCTAAGTTCTTTCTTTAGGCTGGACCAATTTTTTTGTGTAGCTGACCAGATTCCAGAGGCATACTATCAAATTTCATATTCCATTTTCTTTTTATTAGGATCATGTTGGCAGAAAATTGCACCTCGTCCGATATCACTGGCATCTGTAATCATGGTTTTAGGCCATTCTTCATTGATTGTGCTTAAAGGAGAAATATTCCTAATTTTTCCTTTAATTCTTCTGACTGCCTCCGTTAAATCCTCTGTCCAAGGAATTGGATCTTTTTGCAATCTTTTATTCAATTAGACTCTGTCTTGGGCACAATGTCTAACAAATTTGGAGATGTAATTCAAACTACCCAAGAATCTTTGTAGTTGAGTTTTATCAGTGATTCTGTCTGGAAATTTATCTATGAAATCAAGACTATGTTGCATAATGTAATATGATCCATATTGAATCACATATCCCAAAAAATCTATCATAGTCTGAAATAACTTCATTTTTGAATTTGATAAAACTATACCCTTTTCTTTGACTCTCTTGTAGAATATATTAAGATGCTTTATATGAGAGGGAATATATGCAGAATGAATTAGAACATCATCAATATATTTCTTCAAGAAATCATCCACACCTTCAAAAGTTTCATCCATAATCCTCTGGAAAGCGGATGGAGCATTTACTAGTCCAAAAGACATAATATTCCATTCAAAGTGTCCTTCTAGTACTGAAAAATCTATTTTCCACTTATCTTCTTCTTTTATCCCTATTGTCAGAAACCAGACTTTAAATCAAAATTGGAAAGTTTTTTTACTGTGATATCCGAGACAAAAGCATTGAGGGCTTTGGCAAGGGATAAGAATCATAATCAAGAATATTATTCAGAGGCTTGTAGTTTACTACCAATCTTGGTTTTCCTCTGATAATCTCTGAGTGTTTGTTGACATAAAATCCTAAACAAGCAATAGGGCTATAAGATTTTCTGGTCAAACCTTTTTGCAGTAAGGATTTTATTTCTTCTTTACAATACCTGAGTTGTTCAGAATTCATCGGTACTATTGCTTTTGGTCTTCTGAGTTTTCCATGAAATTACTTTTTCAAAGGCAATTCTACTTCATGTTTATGAATATGCCAAAAGGCATTTGGATCTTTAGAACAACAAGATTTTAGTTTCTAAGAGATCTCACTTATTTCTTTTTCAAATTTGCCTTTCAGAAGATTTTCATTAATCTTGAGCATTTCTTTCTTCTTCTCCATCTTTGCCAAGGTATTTTGTAACTTGTCAATTCTACTCAATCTATTAGGAGAATAGAATGAATAAAAGGATAGAAATAATCTATACCTTTGAGGAGAAGAAAATATCCCCATTTTTGTGATTTTTCATCATAAGTGCTTCCATGTCTTCTGAAATTGCTTATGAAAGGAGTTCCTAAGTACATATCACAATCAAGCCCTGTGACTAATGGAGCATGAACTTGAATTCCTTCAGATTGAGAAATGAAGACATCTATTATAGATTCTTCTATTGTCTTGATTTCTCCACTTGCAGTAACAACTCCTGGACACTTTGTCTTTCGTCTTTGAGGACAGAGAATTACAGTGCCGCTTACTATGTTCAATCTTGAACTTGTATCAATTAGAACCTTCCACTGTTCTATGGAAGAACCAATTCTAATTTTCATTTTTACACAGTACATTACATCTGCGTCCATTGCATTCATTCCTAATCCAGATCTAGGATCTTCAAATTCTTCATCTGGAATTTCAAAGTCTTCAAATTTGAAAATCCCTTTCATTGGATCATGATATGGATCAGGCTGTCTTTCTGGTTCTTTCTGTTATGTCTGTGAAGATTCTTCTTTTGTGGGTTGTGCATGTAAAAAATGTACATTGTGCCCCTGATGTGCTTCAATGCATAGCCTTCTATTCTCTCTGACTTATTTTCTGAGATCTTTGATAGCTTGACTACTTGCAGGAAGTGTTTGAGGAAGATCATCTTCAATTGTTTGCTATCTGAATTGTCTTGTTAGACCATCAACTGAAAATAAGGTTGCAGAAGGAATATAGCTATGTTGATGATTCATCTGTGCCTTTTGTTGTTCTTGATATTGCTGTGACTTGGACTGTTGAAGATGGGTCATCAACAATCCTTTATACATTTCTTTGAGTTTTGGATCAACAACATTTAACCATTTGTGTAAAATAATTTCTAGAAAGCTCATCATGATCTAAGCTTTCATTTGATAGTGGTCTAAACATCTTGACTGCATTACGTTTGCAAATGTCAGGATCACTGCATTCACAGAGTTCTTGGAAACATTAATTACTATGTGGATCTTTGCAATATTCAACTTCAGAATCTTCTTCTTCATAAACAACATGTATCTGGTCATTTAAATCATAATAATTTTCTGAATCTGTTAATTCTTCACAGCTAGAAGGGAGATCAATAATATTTACCTTGCCAGATTTATTCTTATAGCTAAATAGTTTCTTCTTACCAGATTGTTGTTTGTCTTTTTTCAATTTTGGACAATTTGGAGCAATATGTCCTTTTTCATTGCAATGGAAGAAAAATATTTGCTTCTGTTTTGGCCTTTGACAAAACTGGCATGTTTTTTTGTATTCTCTAGGAGGCCTTCTATGAATGACTTTTTTTGTTTTCTAGGGATATAAAAGTTTGCTTAGAGTAAGCTTTCTTTTTAGAGTGACGACGATCATATCCCCCTAAACTTTTAGAGCCATGTAAATGCCATTGTTTACATAGTTGTTGATAGCCATGTGGTTTAGTGGAGCTGGTGGCAGCTCGAGAAACTTTCATCTGAGAGCAGAGTTCAACAATGAAAGCTTTAATAGCTTGTCTTATAACACCAAATTTATAGGCACCAATCTTTCTAGGAAGCTTATTCAAAATAGCAATAGTTACCCAATTTGGTGTTGGGTGTGGAGCCTGATTATCTTCTATATTCAAAAGTACCGCCACATTGGACCCCGGTTCAAAATGGGGGCAGCAACGCCGCCCGTAAAATATTCACTGCAGGGGGGGTCCAAGGGGGGGCGGCTACGACCTTTGGGAGCCCCCCCTTGGCGGGGGTTTCGGGGGTAGCGCCCCTGAAGCTAAAAACAGTTGTAAAATTGCCTTGTAAAAGTATAGTAATTTCTAGTCAATCTGGGCCGTTCATTAGGCCGATGATTTGACGGTAGAACTTATGTTTAGTTTAGGGTTTTTTGCCCTAGAAGGAAACCCCTCTCTTTGTATGAGGGCATTGTATTTGAGGCAGTGAGATAGATGTGTATTTTATGTGAGCGAGAAACAGAGAGGTGAGACTGTGAGAGAAGACAGAGGATATTATAGCGGATTTTCTGTAGTTTGTGTCTCTTCATTTTGCTGGATAATAGAAAGGAAGGACTGACTGTTCGGGGTGGACGTAGCCCAAACTGGGTGAACCACGTATATCTGTGTCTCTCTTGTTTTGTGCGTTTTCTGTGTTTATATTTCTGCAATATTTTATGTGTTCCATTGCTCCGTAATATTTAATATTCTAACAACTGGTATCAGAGCCGAAGGTCTATTTGGCTGATAAACTCGTAGGAAAGAAGGGTTCCTAGTTCGAGTGGGAGCAATGGCGGAAAATGGTAAGTTTAGGGTCGAGAAATTTAACGGCCAAAAATTCTCGCTGTGGAAGATGCAGATGGAAGATTATCTGTATCAGAAAGATCTATACCTACCATTGGGCGGAAAAACAAAAAAGCCGACGGATATGGACAATGAAAAATGGAACCTTCTCGATAGAAAGGCACTCGGAACAATACGGCTGTGCCTTGCAGCGTCGGTCGCCTTCAACATTTCGAA
>APFE030878945.1:7523-19074 GCA_000404065.3 Pinus taeda
TAAATAAAATTCCATTCACAAACATAGAAAACAGGCTCCCGATATAGGTCTACAAGAGTGAAAACTAAAATTACCCGGAAAAAAAAAGTAGAAATCAGACTCCCGATATAGTTATACAAAAGTGAATACTAAAATTACCCCGGGAAAAATGCCGCTTTAAGTATGATTTATCTAGGCTCTAAAATGGTATAGTTATAGAATGTATGAGTAAATTTTTGCAGTTTATAGTGATTATATTTATCGTCATTATTGTTTATAAAGATAATAAGATAAGATTATGTAAAATAAATGATTTAAAATATGGTTATCATTTTGGTTTTTTTTCATTTAATTTAATTTAATTTTTTTTTTAAATATTTTTGGGATTTATTTATTTTAGTGTTTTTCCCACGGAAAAGAACTTATGAATGTGAATAAAATATTTAGAAAATTTATTAATTTGAAAATGTTAAGGAAAACCACAAATTTTATTCAATTTTTTATTGCTTTACATAAGTAAAATGCTATGTGAAGAGAGTTTATCTTGAAAGTTTGACAATTAATTATGTAAATTTGGGTAAAATGTATTAATTATTAACAAGTTAGTTTTATACCGAAACATCAGTTATGTAACTGAGGAGGCTCATATAAAACTGATGAATGCCCGAACTATTGTATGGAGAATCATTTTATTGATTGAATAGAGATTCCAATCCCTTGCCCCGTGGATGTTTCCTTGACACTCTCTCAGGGTTTTACCACATAAATCCTGAGTTATTTCTTGTGTGATTGTATTCAGTTCCCTATCAGTTATATTCCTTTATTGGTTAGTTTATAACTGTAAATTGAATTTTCTTTATTTTGTTTGTCTGTTTGTTTTTTTGTTTTTTTGTTTTTTGTTTTTTTGTTTTTTTTGTTTTTTTTTTTTTAGGGGAGATTCAGAAATTTGTAAACAAGCTCCAAGCCCAAATTATTAAAATAAAACTCAGAATTTTTTAGAAAGGAGGAAACCTAGCTGAGAAACCCTAGGAGGAAAAAACGCCAAGATGTCGAATGCAAAATTCGAGGTGGAGAAATTCACCAGCAAGAGCAATTTTGCTTTTTGGAAACTGAAAGTTAGGGATCTGTTGGTGCAACAAGGGTTGCACAAGGCAGGCAAATAAGAAACCTGCAACCATGACTGATTCGGACTGGGAAGACTTGGATGCCCGAGCTCTCAGTACCATCAGGTTATGTCTGGCGGATGAAGTTCTTTTCAACATTGTTGAAAAGAGTACAGCTTTGGGTTTATGGGAAAAGATGGAAAAACTATATATGACAAAGTCATTAACCAATAAAATTTATCTAAAAAGACAACTGTACAATCTTTGAATGAAGGAGGGTTTAAAAGTTGCAGAACATTTGAACGTTTTTAATACACTCATATGCCAATTAACGTATATGGAAGTTAAAATTCAGGAAGAAGACAAAACTATAACCTTACTGTGTTCTCTGCCTGAATCATGGGACCACTCCGTAACTTCAATCAGCTTGAGCACCGTTGATTCTTTGAAATTTGAATCAATTATGGAATCTCTCTTGTCTGAAGAAGTACGAAGGAAATCCAATACTGAAACAACTGCATCAGAAGCCATGATAGCTAGAGGACGCTCAAAAGAAAGAGGAGAAAAAACAAGGGGGTCTTCCAGATCTAAATCGAAAGGAAAGAAGTGTAAGACAAAATGTTGGCACTGCAATAAAATTGGACACGTGAAGAAAGACTGTTGGAAACAAAAAGAATCTGATAACATGAAGAAGGAAGCAAATCAGGTTGATTCAGGTATGATAGACGAAGTTTTATCTACTGAAGAGTTATGTATGATAGATGAAAATTCACCTAAATGTAATGTCTCTCAGGGTTTAGAAAGTTGGCTGTTAGACTCTGGTGCTTCTTATCATAGGTGTCCACACAGAAATTGGTTTACTTCGTATGAAAATGTAAATGGTAGTTCTGTGTTTATGGGTAATAATGTATCATGTCAGATTGTTGGGATGGGAAATATCAAGATTAAAATGTATGATAATGCTATCAGAAAATTAACTAGTGTTAGACATGTACTTGATTTGAAGAAAAATTTGATTTCTTTGGGAGTGTTGGATTCGGATGGTTATACGTTTACAGGTGAGAATGGCGTGTTGAAAGTCTTTAAAGGCGCCCTAGTTGTTATGAAAGCAGAAAAGGTCAGAAATCTTTACAGACTCAAAGGAAGTACTCAGATGAGTGAAGCAGCGATTGCGTAAGAAAAAGAAGAAGCAGGTACTCGTCTATGACATCAGCGATTAGGTCACATGAGCGAGAAAGGTCTTCAGATACTGATGAAACGTAAATCTCTTCCCGATCTGAAATCTTTGAAGTTAGATTTCTATAAACATTGTGTGTATGGAAAACAGTGTAAATAGAGATTAAAACTGGAAACCATAAAAGTAAATATATTTTAGACTATATTCATTCTGATCTGTGGGGACCATCTCCTATTGTATCATATGGAGGTGCTCTATATTTTTAATGTTTATTGGTGATTTCACCCATAAAGTTTGGGTCTTTATGCTAAAAAAGAAAGTTGATGTATTCAATGTCTTTAAACAATTTAAAGCAATGATAGAGAAAAGAACAAGCAAATCAATTAAATGTTTAAGAACTGACAATGGTGGTGAATTCACTTCAATAGAATTTGAACAATACTATAAGGATGAAGGAATTATTAGACAGAAAACTGTTGTTTATGCTCCTCAGCAAAATGGTGTTGCTAAACGTATGAATCATACTCTTATGGAAAGAGCCAGAAGCATGATTAGCGATGCTAACTTGCAAAAGGAGTTGTGGGCAGAAGCAGTATCCACTGCTTGTTATTTAGTTAACAGATCGCCTTCAGTGGAAATTAATTGTAAAATTCCTGAAGAGGTTTAGACAGGTCAGTCTTGTGATTATTCACATTTAAGGATATTTGGTTGTGATGCTTATTCTCTTATTCCTAAAAATCAACGTTCAAAATTAGATCCAAAATTGAAATATTATGTCTTTGTTGGGTATGACTATGCAGGGAAAGGATACAAGTTGTGGGATCCTACATCAGAGAAGATAATCATTAGTAGAGATGTAACATTTGATAAATCTTCTATTTTAAAATCAATTTTTGAAAGAATTGAACAGGAACAGGTATCGCCAAATCAACAAGTTCAGTTGGAGGCTAGAACTTTTAGTGACGGTCAAAAGGAAGAAGAGACTTCTAGAGAAAAAGGTGTTGAAGATACAAAGGAAGTTGTTGAAGTTTCTGAACCAGTTCAACAACCAATCACTCTAAGAAGGTCAACAAGGGAAAGAAAAACTCCCAAAAGGTATGAAGATTTCGCTTCATCTTTTGCTTTGATTACTGAAGATGGGGAACCTTCTTGTTATTGGGAAGCAGTAGATGATACAGATAGCGAAAAATGGAAAATGGCTATGGAAGAAGAAATGGATTCCTTAGCCAAGAATAATACATAGGATCTTGTAGAACTTCCTGAAGGGAGAAGTGTTTTTGGATGCAAGTGGGTCTTCAAACTGAAACGGAAAGTTGATGGAAGCATCGAAAGGTATAAGGCGAGACTGGTAGCAAAAGGGTATTCTCAGGTTGAAGGTATCGACTTTCATGAGATTTTTTCACCAGTTGTAAAACTTGTTTCTATTCATATTGTGTTGGCACTAACTGCATTACTTAACCTTGAGTTAGAATAGTTAGACGTTAAAACAACTTTTCTACATGGTGATTTGAATGAAGAGATATGTATGGAACAACCATAAGGTTCTGTACAAGGTCGCGGCAAAAGATTAGTGTGCAAGCTTAAGAAATTATTGTATGGTCCAAGGAAGTCTCCCAGATAATGGTACAAGAAGTTTGACTCCTTCATGGTGAGCCAAAACTTTATTAGAAGTGAGTATGATCATTGTGTATACTTCAAAAATTCAATGGCATATTCATTATCTTAGCTTTGTATGTTGACAATATGCTTATTGCAAGCAAAGCATGGAAGAGATCAAACAGGTTAAAGGCTTAACTCTCTAGGACGTTTAATATGAAGGATCTTGGAGCAGCAAAACGTATCTTGTGCATGGAGATACACAGAGACAGGAAAAATAGTAAGCTTTGGTTATCACAGCAGAAGTATGTGGAGAAAGTACTTGAAAAGTTTTGTATGAACAATGTGAAACCTGTTAATGTTCCATTAGCTTCCCATTTTAAGCTTTCTTCAGTTTTGAGTCCTAGAACTGATGAAGAAAAGCAGTATATGTCTCATGTACCATATCCAAATGCTGTAGGCAACTTAATGTATGCGATGGTATCTACAAGACCTGACATTTCACATGCATTTGGAGTTGTCAGCAGGTTCATGGGAAATCCAGGTGAAGAACATTGGCGAGCAGTGAAATGGGTGCTTCGATATCTAAGAGGCACAAGTGACCATTGCATCATCTTTAATGGTAGTGAAGGATCATTCTGCGAATATGTAGATGCTGATTATGCAGGTGATTTGGACAAAAGAAGATCTACTACAGGTTATGTCTTTACTCTTGCAGGTGGAGCAATTAGTTGGATGTCAAAGCTTTAAGAAACAGTTGCATTGTCCACTACAGCAACAGGATATATAGCTGCTTCAGATGCCAGTAAAGAAGCAATCTGATTAAAGGGTCTACTTGATGACATTGGAAGGACGCATGAGAAATTGAATGTACTTTGTGACAGTCAAAGTGCTATTCATTTGGCTACAAATCCTGCTTATCACAGCAGAACCAAGCACATTGATGTAAGGTGTCATTTTCTGAGACATGTGATCGATGGCGGAAAAGTAGCTCTTCAAAAGGTCCATACACGAGACAATTGTGCAGACATATTCACAAAGTCAATTACAGTAGAGAAGCTACGATGGTGTTTAGCTTCTCTTGGCTTGCAGAAAAGATGATAAAACGACATGGGCAAGGGATTAGGAAAATTGTTGTCAAGGTGGAGTTTGTTGGAAGTTTGACAGCTAATTATGTAAATTTGGGTAAAATGTATTAATTATTAACAAGTTAGTTTTATACCGAAACATCAGTTATGTAACTGAGGAGGCTCATATAAAACTGATGAATGCCGGAACTACTGTATGGAGAATCATTTTATTGATTGAATAGAGATTCCAATCCCTTGCCCCATGGATGTTTCCTTGACACTCTATCAGGGTTTTACCACGTAAATCCTAAATTATTTCTTGTGTGATTGTATTTAGTTTCATGTCAGTTATATTCCTTTCTTGGTTAGTTTATAACTGTAAATGCCTTCTTTCTTGATAGTAACTCATCAAACTACAGTTTGTTTAAAGAAATCATTGTCAATGCAATAAACTTTCGTTTTTCTACCTTTTGAAAGATCCAAATTAACAAATCCTAAAATCAAAATTTATGAAATCATTATGGACAAGCATCCCATGTCAAAGTTAAGTAGAGATTCATAGACTTTGGTATGAATAACTTGTATTTCACCGTATTCATCCTCATTTCTAAATCATATAAATTCATATAAATTGTAAATAACCATAAAAATCATATACTTAATTATAAGTAACTATACTCTATTATAAGAAATATATAATTAATTATAAACATCATACAAACCATACTCAAATATAAAGAACATATTGAACATTAATCAATGCTAATTTTTATCAATTATCTATTTAGTTAACAATGATTCTAAACCTAGATCACCAAATACCAAGAGCTATCAACTTGCTTGAGGTGTAGATTTTTTATGTTTTAATATGAAGGAATTAATACATGACAAGCAATTAAATGATAAAAAATATGCACCTCAAAAATTTGAGTCCCTTCAATTTTTGACGGATAAGAACTAAGATCACATTTCTTGAAGTGTAATTTTTTTTATCATTTAATATGAAGGAAATAATACATGACATGACATGGAATTAAATAATAAAATAATTTATACCTCAAGAAATTGATCCCTTTCAGTGCTTCATAGATATATGTTTAATATGGATCTACCATGGTTTATATTTTTTAGATGTTGTCATATATGTACATGACAACATCATATATTTCCTCTTAAAGGCTTTGACAGGAATGTCCCCTTTCCCTTTCCTTTTTCATAATATTTCACAAGCATTGGGAAGAGCACTAGAGAAAACATGTAATAAAGGATTTGCAGCATGCATCCACCAAGTGCATTGCTTATCTATAAAACATGTAATAAAGGATTTGTAGCATGCGTCCACCAAGTGCATTGCTTATCTATTACTAGTTATGTTGCATCACTTATGTACATCACTAGTTATGATGCCTTAAACATGTTGCTAGTGATAGTGCATAATATGGTGTATTGTTGCTTATGTGTGTTGCTTGAGTGCATCACTTATGGTGTCACTAATAGTGCATCAATTTGGTACGTATTTTAAGTGCATTGCTAATGTTCATCACTAGTTATGGTGCATTACTTATGTGTCTTGCTTAATATAACATGTCATTGCTTATATACATTGCTTAGGTGCATGGTTTAAGCGAGTCACATAATTATGATGCATTACTTATGCGTCTCATTTAATATAGTACATCATCACTTATATGCATTGCTTAAGTGTGTCACTTATGTGTATCTCTTATGTGTACAATTTATATGCATCCCTTAATGGTTCATCATTTATATGTATTAATAAGTGCATCTCTTATGTGTGTGTCACTTAAGTGCATTTATTTTTTGTATTGCTGGTTACTTATGCTTGTCTCTTAAAATTCAGCGTTGCCACATATACATATTACTTGAGTCCATCACTTATGATGTGTCAATTATGTGTGTTTCTCTAGTGCATCGCTTATTTTTGTCACTTATGGGGCATCACTTAAGTATGTCATATATGTTGCAACACCTATATGCTTCAATTATGGTGCATAACTTAAAAGCATCCCTAGGTATGGTGCACTTGTTAAGAGAATCAATTATGGTGCGTGAGTGGGTCACTTATATTGTGTATGGTGAATCACTTATTTGTGCCATTTATGTACATCACTTACATGATCGCTTATGTTTGGCACATATGTGTATGTGGGATTTCTCCAATCCATGGGAAAAGTAATTTAATGAAGTTGTAGATCTCACGAAGATCTTTTCCTTTTTCTTTTTTCTTTTAACAGTAATAAAGTATATTATTTAGCAAAAAAGTGATTAAACATAGAAGATATACATCCATAGTTTCCTGAGACAAGATATTGAAGATGGTTTTAAAACTATACTAGTTCAACCAGGTTGGCTGCACCTCAATCCTACTACTAGACTCTAAAAGAAGCCACATGGATACAATTTATAAAAAATGTTGCTAATACAAACACATTTGGTTACCATCAAAATTAACCCAGTATTAACTCCTAATCATCTAAAGTGATCAAATTTCCATCAAATGCTACCCAATTGAGGCCAGTCATCCGAATTGGGGAAAATTGGGCCAAATCTGCTAAATAAATTGTGTGCTCACTGCCTTGAGTATCTCCTTCTTGCGTTGCGTGAAGTTGTTGTACTTGAGACATGAGGCACTACAAGTATACATTCATATTTTGTATCTATTGACACTGTGAAGAGAGGATATTTGTTATTGTTTCCACTTGATTCGATGGGTGATCCATTCTCTGACTCTTCGTTGTTATAACATCGTCATCAACATCCCCCTTAGCTTTGTCTACTCCTCACCTTTCACCCCCTTTCATGTCCATCATAGTGAAATAAAATGGTTGATAATTATTGACCAGGAAACTAAGAATCCTACCTTGTGCCATTATCAATCTCCCAATTATCCCCTATCTATAGGAGAAATCAACCATAAGCCCCCCATAGTAAAGATTGATCCCATTCTACACTCAAACCGATTGCTGACAATTTTGTTGGAGCAGTAAAGAAATAGCATAACTAATAAACTACCTCCCCGTGATCTATAACCCAAGATTTGAATAGGGTTTAAAGGGTGCAAAAAATATACTCACACATAAGGTCAGCCTTGAAGAGCATTTCTTTCCTATCTCTCACCCTCTGCTTGCACAAAAGAGATCCTATGAAAAGCCATGTCTTCCCTCCAAATGAATAAGTGATTCTCTCCCTTGACTCCCACAACACAACTATGGTTATAATGGTACCCTCCCTTTTTACTTTGACAAATCTTAATTACCTTCTCACACACTCATTGCATCATTGGAATGACATGTTCTCAACATGCATAATGCCTCTTAATATACCTATTCAATATATTATTCATCATCAAAGTTTTATGGTTGCATTACTTCCTCCAAGGTTATATTCACCCTCAAAGTTCCAGGAAGGAATGTTAGAGCTTGATTTGCCAACTTATCTACTACCTTATGAAGGTCCCTTAAGAAATATTTAACTTGGATAGGAAAAATCTGAGTGAGTGATCTCATAATTCCTATCAATAGACGGAGAGTGGATTCCAAATGGAAGGTTTCAAAAGCAAGAGGAGAAATGGAGTTGTTAGAGTTACCTATTATAATTAGAGAAATGATTGGTACTTGGATTGTGCCTAAGTGATGCCTTGAAAGAGAGTGTACATTTCAGCTTGGCTGATAGAGGCTATACATAGGCTCCATGAGTATTCCATTTCAATTTGTTTTTTTGGGCCAAAACTCATGAAGATATTTTCTATGGGTTGTTGTGTGCATTAATTAAAGTTTAATGTGATAAGCTAAGGCCCTAGGAAGTTGATGTATAATCCAACTATTTAATTTATGTCATAAGAGAAATAAAATTATTGTATTACTTACCAATTGTAATATCAAGGTAATTGTAAGTCACCGTCTTAATAAGTAATTGGCCACAAGTTCAATTACCACATATAATGCATGACAATAGAAATAGGATCCACAACACCTTTGGGCGTTTTAAAATAAAATTCCAAAGAGATGCAAATTGAGAAACTAACATTAGTTCAGACATAAAAGGAGATGCAACATTACATGTTGGGGTTGGTTGGGATGCAAATTAAGATGAAATAATATAGGACTTTATGAAATTCAAGATACAAGGATGTAAATTATAACACAATTTCCGATGTTATGATGTATCTCAATACACCAATATGGATGCAAGGATGTAAATATAGAGAATTAAAGATTTAGAAATTCAATCAAGGCAAAATGGAATGAAAATAGATATACACAATAAGCTAGAAGTAAAGAAAAATATACAACTAGTACTCCAAACTTATCCATTTTGTCTTTAAAAAATCCCCCCAAATTGGAATAAAAAATTAAACATCATCAAAATTATATATAATAAATATACCCAAAATATTCTTTTTAATTATTTTTTTATATAATTAGTAAATACAAAATGAAACATTATACTCTTATTTGAGGAAGAAAAAGAAAGAAAAACAACATTTAACAAAAAAGCAAACAGAAACAACATAAAAATGTAATTACCTTTTTAGAACCTCGTATATAAACTACTAAAATATTATTACAAGAAGTATATAAAAGGTCTCTTTCAAATGACGAAATTCAAAAATGAGTTGGCTTTAGTGAGACTTTTTGGAAGCTTTTTTGGTGGGTTTTTCTGGTCTATTTTCTTTAGCATATATTGAAATCACAAGTTTGATGGATAACTCGGGCTTTTCAGAACACGGAATCCATATATACAATATAAAAAAAAAGTTTAAATAACACAAATTAACATTTCACTTCAAATTTTTCCATCAAATTCTAACATTGGAAAATATAAAAAATTACACTAAAAACAAGTATGAGCAGATTTCATGTCATCTTTCATATCCAATGAAATAGTTTTGTAGAGAAAAAATCTTTTAAACAATTATTACATATCAATTTTAAATAAAATTTACTATTTACTTATAAATAATATGTCATGGCAAAAAAAACTTATTGTAAAATAAAGAAATATGTTTCATCCACTATAAAATCTCAAATTTAAAACACTGCAATTTAGGAATAAAATTAAATGATCTCATAACGAACCATTTGAAGGACTCTGCAATTTATGAATAAAATTAAATGATCTTATAACAATTTGCCCATTCCTGGTCCAATAAAAGTAGAACTATAATGTAAGTATCTTCCAATTAAATTTTCACTTTCATATCTTGGACTACCCTACATGATTGCAGGCAAGTAACGAATGCCCTCCATTCATGTACAACACACTACATTATTGCAGGCAGGTAACTAATGCACTCCATTCATGTACAACACAATACATGCACGCTGGTATTGAATGCAGCCATGCATAATTGCATTCTAGTAATGAATGCACCACTTGATACAACATACCATATAAAAAGTAAAAATAGGGTGAAGGATGTAGGACCTGTATTATAATTATTAAAGACAAAAGTGATATGTATTATAATTATTAAAGATAAAAAGTGATATGAGGGGGTTTTGGTAATATTTTTTTCGTAGTTTACAAGAGTCGATTGAAGTTCAAAGAGTTTTTTGGATTTATTTTATATATATAAAATTTTAATTTATTAATATATATATATATAGATATAATTTTATTTTAATAGATTTACTAAGGTATCGATAAGGTTGAGAATGATATTGTGGAAATATATCAATAATGTTTTAAATAATAATGATTTATATGTATTTAAGTTTGTGTTAAAGTTGATTTGGAAAAATTGTTGTTATTTATTTAACTCTTAGAAATTAGATATTGGTAACCAGATTATTATGAACAATTGCTCTTGAAAAGTAAGCATTGTCATGAATATGAGGATTTTATTGGAATTTCCCGAAGAAGGAAAGACTTAATAAGAACTCCATAATCTTGAGGAACAATGACAAGCAACTTAGAATAAAAAAAGAAATAACATGCAAATGACCACATCTTCCTAGTCAAAGCGGTAGCCCTCAAGAGCTTAGGTCTCTAAGTGTCAAGGTTCAAATTGACCTCAACAACCTACCTCTTCAAATCCCTCCTACAATACTTCAAGCCCTACAAAAAGAAATTAAGTTAGAGAGCTCATCCCATTTGATAAAAAATTCACTGTGTTATCCCAAAATGATACTGATTTAGAACAAGTAGCCTCATCCTCAATACACATCTAGCCTCATCCTTAATGCACATCAACTCTCATCCTAATAACCTAGATCCATATGAAAAAACCAAAGCAATAATACCATCAAATATAAATTTGACCATCTCTAACACGAGGAGGGGCCAAGGCATTCTCCATCTAAATCCATGCTCTTATAAAGAAATAATTTTACACATTCTATTTCATAGATTTTAGAAGACTCTCAATCTAATGAAAAAATAGAAAAGTATGAAGGGAAGATATCACAAGAGAAAAAACCAAAAACCTTCCAAAGAAATGTAAGAACCTGAAAGAGAGCAAGAAAAGAATCTTGAATGATATGGGAGGACACCTTTAAGTGGACTAAATGGCATCATTGAAGTTGTGGGAAGTTTTTCAGTGAAATATACAAAATTAAAATATTTAGGAAAGTGTTTTGTGAAATATATAAATTTAAATTTAT
>APFE030878945.1:23971-48188 GCA_000404065.3 Pinus taeda
ACATATATATATAATTAAATAAACACTTTTAAAGGAGACAATTAAGTCCATATTATTGAACAAAGATTTTCCAAAGAGTTGAATACATGGTTGAATACAAAGTTTTTACAGAGGCTTAATACATGACGACCACTCAAGGAAGCAATTTGGTTGCATAGATTGTGTTCAAGTATGGGGTTGGTGCAATGGTTATAAGGATACACTGTGACAGCGAAAGTGCAATTTTCTTGGCAAAGAGCCTTGCTTATCATTCGAAGCCAAAACACATTGATGTTGAATATCACTTTCTAAGAGATATGGTTGAAGGAAAAAGGGTTTAGCTAATAACAGTGGACATTTTGAAGAATGTTGTAGATGCATTGAAAAAATCAATGAACTTCGAAAAATTTTCTTAGTGTAAAGAAATAATAAACGTCACAGGCTAGACCAATAACTACCCATGTGTAGAAAGAAGAAAACAAGTGGGAAAGAAGCATTGTGCTTCAAGCAAATTTTGAATGATTTCACATTTGCCTTTGGTACTAAAATCAACCCCAACGAATCGAAATTCTTTTTCTTCCATATCCATCCTAGCATTCAAGCCCATCTTGCCCATCCCTTGGGTTTCTCCCAAGCCTCTCTCCAAATCATTTATCTGCCCCCTTTAAAGAATTCCTTGAAAACTATTCACTGGATAAATCTTTTAAATATAATTTCTCTGAACTAAACAATTGGACTTTCAAAGCCCTAAATTTTTCAGTAAGATTAGTTCTCCTCAAATCGATGCTTCAGTCGCACCCAATTCACAGGATTTTGGTCGTAGTTGCACTGAAAGGCGTCCAACACTCAATGCCTATTGGGGAGGAGCAGCCTGAGAACGTAACTGGGTGCTTGTGGTTTGGAGTTCACTCATTCTTCCCAAATCAAGACGAGAATTGGCTCAGACATCCAGAGGTGCTTAACAGAGTCAGAGGAGAAACTCTGGTGGCTTTGGATTCGAGGGTCAACAAGATCTTTGGAAATTAATATGGAATAGAAAATATAGTTAAGGACACAAACATAGACTCCAAGTTGTGCAGACACAACCTCAAGCTAGGCTCTTCTATATGGAATTTAGCTGACAACAATAAACACATCATTCAAAATAATTATTTTTGGGGAACTTCGTAATGGAGGCATGGCAAAAGTTGGTCTGATTCTTGGCAGCAACTTCCAAAAGCTTTCTTCTTAGGAGAGCCTGTCGCAAATCTCTGCTACAATATTGGTACCCACATCCTTCGATCCGTGTGGTCTCTTTTGTGCAGAAGGCAATCATACACCGATGCTATGGTTCCACTGACATAAAGTTGAAAAAGATGAACACCTTTTCCCCAAAAGTGGCCTCCTTTGCATACCAGCTTTGAAATTAATAACTGATACGAGAGTGTTGGTTTCTGCTTTATAAATTCATTATTTCCTTTTTTAATTGCTCAGCCATCCATTAATACAGAAAGGGGAGCTCTTAAAAATCCTAGTCATATCCTTAACAAGACTTTAGTCATATCCTTAACAAGACTTAAAGAAGCCTTAAACAAATTTTAAACTTTAAAAACTCCGCCTATAGAATTAACATTAAAATCTCGCACCAAAGGAATTCAAACAAGTAGCAAACAATGATTCTGAGAAAGGGAGAGGCAGTTGCCTCTGTTATGGCTGCAAGATGGATATGATTCAAAGTTTGGGTATGGTGGTTTGTTATTACTTGCTTGGCATTGTGTCGGTTTTGTAACAATAGTTTGAGAATTGTTGACTTGTTAAAACAACCTAAGCAGTTAGTAGCTGGTGACATAAGCAGTTAGTAGCTGGTGACATGGAGATTGGGGATTATTTCTGGTTTTTTTTTTTTTTTACTACTTCAAATCAAATTATACTTTAAAAGCTTTAAAAAAAACTTTTATTTTTAGTGTATTTTGTCCTGTAAGTATAAATGTCCTGTCCTTGTCCTGATTGTAACTATACATAGGGCCCCTGATTTACTGATATATCAGAATTGCTATTGATACATTGCATGTTCCAGCAGGTGTTTTATAATATACAATGATTGAGCATGATGAAAACCAAAATCCCAAGCTTTGCCAGAAGCTGAGACATCTCTGTTTTTGAAAAATCCATCTATACATCCACTCAGCAGTTTGCATGCATATATTTGTATTTTTCCTCTATAACATAATATAAAGTATATTTTGTTTGCAAAGTATCCATCACTTATACGGTATATTTTGTTTGCAAAGTATCCATCACTTATACGGTTGAAAAAAATCAATAGTGGTAACCATTAATTTTATTTTATTGGGTCAATTTTAATATTTGTTTGTGAATTTATTAGTTTTTTAGGTAGATTTTTTATCAAACAAATCTCAAGAACATAAACTACAATAATAGAGGACACAAATATTAGGCTTTCAGCTAAAGCAAAATATTTCCAAGGGGAAAATCTGGAAACTCTTCTTTTTTTAAAATCTGTTTGGAATGAGATACAAAGACCCAAACCCTAGACCAATCCTTCTCCTAGTACTAATTCAACCCTTCTTCAAGTCCTTCCTTGATTCTGCACCAACTAGCTTCAATACTACAACTTCGACCTGTAAGCTTCAATACAACTTGTCCTACAACTTCAACCCTGCAATTTCAACGTTGTAGCCTCTTTGGAAACCCTAATCCAACCTCCTTTGGAGACCTTCCTAGAGCAAGGCAACTCTCCTAAGGTCAACAAGGTTAATACAGGGTTTCCTCCCTTTCAGCTACGAGTTTCTACATGATGGGATGAGATCTTGGGGTAAGCCCAAAATCCCAATTCCATTAAAAACTCAAACCTGGGCCTGTGGGTTATGGCCCATCGAAAGCGTTTTAAACTTTAAACCTTTTCATTTTCAAGTCGTGGATATCTTTAAATATCGATCCTTCCCTTAAACCCCATTACAAGCATGCAATATAAGTCTAAAATCTCACGACCACAAGGTAATACAGTACATAGCAATATATGACTTTTTAAAAAATAATATGGGCGCCTATATGGACATCGCCTGCTCCGTCATCATAAGTTCTCAACAACCTCTCAAATGTCAGACCCTTTTCTCCATCAACAAACTCACCGTAAGTCCTGAAAACCTCATCCAATATTGCACCGATTTGTTCCTCACTGAATTTGACTTCCTGTACTCATGCCAGATACGCTTCTACCATGGAAAGACCCACTCTTAGAACTAATCCCCGAATCAAGACACACACGAGCACGTTTTGCAACTAAGTGGACGTAATAACATGCAGGCACAATTGATGCAGACTGGGTGCACCTTGCATATGTGAAGCACAGGTCATTAGTCAATCGTTGAACCCAAATTAAAATTAACAAGTATCAGACGTATAACAGGACAAACTCAGCCGCATTTCATTCACAACACCAGGAATTCGAGCGCCTGCAACACCGTTTTTATTTACAGCACATAGGTTTTAACTTTTTATAAAACACATAGGCGTATATAATTAACACAGAACATGAACAAGCAGATATATGTAATTAACACCGAGCATGTTTCTATATATTTACGAAACAGTTACAAAATTAAGGCATTTCAGCCTTAAAAACGAGCTCACACTCAGCTACATCTTGCCACTCACAAATCACCCCCCAGAACAGATATCTATCACATCCTATCACATTACATTTATATAAGAATTTTGGGAAGGATCAATCCTATCCTCTCCTGATTTTCTCCACAAAAGCTTCATAATGCATGCACGCTTTAAATCTGCTTTAAATCTGCTTTGTTCGCTTTAAATCTATTTTTCTGCTTTAAATCGGCTTTAATTTTGTTTTGCTTCCATGGCTTGCGTTCGCTTGCTTTAGTGCTGGTTGCTCCCGCATCAGACTCCCGAGGCACAAAAATTTATGACCTCCTGGTCATATGCTTCTCCTGGTCTTCGTAATGTCTTTAACTTATGAGCTGCAATCTACCTCTGCAACAACAAGTCCTCCTTGCTGCCTCTTACCTCACCAAGCTCTCCTCTGGACTTGGTCTTTTGGTAAATGCTCTAGGCTATTGCAATCTTCTCACCTTCCTCTGCTGCTACCTACACAAAATATAAAGACCATACCTATTCATACTTCATTAAGAACTGTACCTCCTTCCGCAGAATCTTTTACTGCTCTGATACCAAACTGATGGGATGAGATCTTGGGGTAAGCCCAAAATCCCAATTCCATTAAAAACTCGAACCTGGGCCTGTGGGTTATGGCCCATCGGAAGCGTTTTAAACTTTAAACCTTTTTCATTTTCAAGTCGTGGATATCTTTAAATATCAATCCTTCCCTTAAACCCCATTACAAGCATGCAATATAAGTCTAAAATCTCACGACCACAAGGTAATACAGTACATAGCAATATATGGCTTTTTAAAAAATAATATGGGCGCCCGTATGGACATCGCCTGCTCCGTCATCATAAGTTCTCAACAACCTCTCAAATGTCAGACCCTTTTCTCCATCAATAAACTCATTGTAAGTTCTGAAAACCTCATCCAATATTGCACCGATCTGTTCCTCACTGAATTTGACTTCCTGTACTCATGCCAGATATGCTTCTACCATGGAAAGACCCACTCTCAGAACTAATCCCCGAATCAAGACACACACGAGCACGTTTTGCAACTAAGTGGGCGTAATAACATGCAGGCACAATTGATGCAGACTGGTGCACCTTGCATACGTGAAGCACAGGTCATTAGTCAATCATTGAACCCAAATTAAAATTAACAAGTATCAGACGTATAACAGGACAAACTCGGCCGCATTTCATTCACAACACCAGGAATCCGAGCGCCCGCAACACCGTTTTTATTTACAGAACACAGGTTTTGACTTTTTATAAAACACATAGGCGTATATAATTAACACAGAACATGAACAAACAGGTATATGTAATTAACACCGAGCATGTTTCTATATATTTATGGAACAGTTACAAAATTAAGGCATTTCAGCCTTAAAAACGAGCTCACACTCAGCTACATCTTGCCACTCACAAATTACCTCCCAGAACAGATATCTATCACATCCTATCACATTACATTTATATAAGAATTTTAGGAAGGATCAATCCTATCCTCTCCTGATTTTCTCCACAAAAGCTTCATAATGCATGCACGCTTTAAATCTGCTTTAAATCTGCTTTGTCCGCTTTAAATCTATTTTTCTGCTTTAAATCGGCTTTAACTCTGTTTTGCTTCCATGGCTTGCGTTCGCTTGCTTTGGTGCTGGTTGCTCCCGCATCACTACACTTTGTCCTACTACAACTTTGGCCTCCTTATGCAACACCAGAAACCCTAGAACTTAGCAAGTGTGAGAGAGATAGAGCCCAAAATAGAGATTTTTGTTCCTTCTTCCTTTTCACAAACCTTCACCCTTCTTCTACTTGCTTCCTTGCCTTAGATCGA
This sequence comes from Pinus taeda, assembly GCA_000404065.3. NCBI lineage: Eukaryota > Viridiplantae > Streptophyta > Pinopsida > Pinales > Pinaceae > Pinus > Pinus taeda. The sequence continues at coordinate 29,423 of APFE030878945.1, forward strand.
ACTCTTTCTTAATAATTGAATTTGTGAAGTGAGTATGTCCAAATGAGGTTGAACTTCGTCTTTATATAGCCTTCTCAAGGGGTCAAATTCCCTTCTTAAGGCCAACTTGAAGTTTCGAGGGCCGACTTGTACTTTGGAGATTTTAGCACTGTTTAGACTGAAAATAATTCTTTTTACAAATATATTTTTGAGTGGAAGGGCCTTATAAACATGATGTTGACACCTTTGACTGAAAACAATAAATCTTAAGACCTAACAACATGTTTTTACCTAGAAAACCATCAATAATAAGCATGAAACTCATGCTTTAAATAATAATACTTTTCTTTTCTTTATTGGTATAAACATGATGTTGACACTTTTGACTCTAGACAATAAATCTTAAAACCTAACAACATGTTTTTACCTAAAAAAAATCCATCATGAAACTCATTCTTAATAATAATAATATATTATTATTATTATTAATTTATTACCTGAAATGACTACAAGCAACACTTATAAACAACAAAACTAATTATATTTCCAACCTATACCAGATATACAAATTATTATAAAACTCAAAACATTTTTTATTTTATTTAAAATAATGCATTCACCACTTAGCTAAAGATGTACAAATATTATGAAACAAAGCTTTTTTTATACTACCAAGATATCTCATAAGTAAGGATATGAGTGTGAGCAACTAATTATTTTGCCATATAGATATAACAACGACAAACACTGAATGATAGTGACAACTCAAAACCTATCAGGATCCCTACATTCCTATTCATGTCCTTCACAAACCACGAAACAAACCGCAGTCACTTTGACCTGGAAAAGATGCCAAAATACAGAATTATCAACAAAAACAAAAATCCAGCATACACAGCCAGATCAACTGAACACCAACCACGATCTGAGACAAGTAACATCACCAGAAAGTGCACATCTCTCAATATTCTTACTTCGAACCAGGGATGGCATTCCATACCTCCACGGTCAACCAAAACAACAACCACAATATAATTTCAGACACATAACAGCGCCATATACTGCACGCTCCCCAATATTAACAGCCCCCCCCACCCAATCTTCTCCATGAAACCAATGAATGAGACCTGTTATTTCAAAACCATCTGCTGCTAATCACAACAACAAAAACCAGCCCTCCATATCAAATCCATACTGAATCCTGCCATGAACACCATTAAATAATGTTCCGAGTCCTCCTCAGTTCCTCATGGATTCCGTACAAAAGCAAAATCCAAGAAGAAAAGAAAAGGGCATGATGGTCAAACTTGAAGACTGCGCCCAATGACTTTGCCTATTGCCCAACACAACTTAAAATTCATCAGAAATCGTCTGTCCAATCTAGTCCGTTCTGTAACATCCCGATGAAGTTACGTTAAATCTGATGTAACATTTTTAATGGTGTTCATATCATAGCATTCGTCGTCACTTCCAAGTTATTCACCAAACCGTGAATGCGTTCAACCCCTACCCGTGTTATTTACCCGGGGGGCTAGAAAGGATACAAGTGCGGTTGTCGTGAGTCGAATCTACCGTGCACGACCCACACGAAACCCCGGCCATCGCTCTCGTCTGATTACGGGGCACTGTGGATTTTACTTTTACTTGGGAATTGTGATTTTTTCCTTAAAACAAGGGCGTAGTGTACAAAGGCGAAATGGGCGTAGTGCAGAGAGGCGAATTTGATTGGCGTTTTCGATACAGATTGTCCGTATTAGCTCTCGCCCGCCAAAACAACGTGCATTGCTGTGATGGAATGGTCCCATCACCATGTCTCCCGCCAACCAAGCAGATATAATGAGTCCGCATATAGGTGTAGTAGTTCCAACACGTATCAGCTTTCGCCTGCCAAAACAACGTGGATTGCTGTGATGGAATGGTCCCATCACCATGTCTCCCGCCAACCAAGCACAGACGTTCCTTAAAAATGCTTTATCAGCCATCTGTATCAGCCCACTGTTATGGCTTTACTGACTACTTTATGTGTTAAATATTACTATCATGGCTTTTCTAAATACTTTTATGATTTCTTTCCAGATGTTAAAAGAAATCCATTGACTTGAAGATGTTAAAAAGAAATCACAAACCAAAATAAACTTTTAAAGGCTTTATAAAAGTAAAATGCATGGTCTAAGATACTTGAGAGAGAATGTTTGTTTAAAGAAATTATGGTCATTGCAATGAACTTTCATTTCTCTGCCTTTTGAACGATTTAGATGTTATAAGTTAAGACCCAAGTTGACGTATCATCCAACTATTTAATTTATGTCATAAGAAAGATAAAATTATCATATTACTTATTACTGGTAATATTAATGGAAGTGTAAGTCCTCATGTTATTAAATAATAGGTCATATGTTTAATTGCTACATAGAGGATGCATGCTAATTGAAATAGGATGCACGCACAATATGTTTAGGTATTTTCAAATAAAATTTCAACTAGATGTAGCTTGAGAAACTAAGATGAGTTCGGACATAAAAAGAAATGTAGCATGAGAGAAATGTAACATGAGACAGGGTTGGTTGGGATATAAATTGAGATGTAACAATATGAGACTTTATGAATTCAAGATATAATAATGTAAAGTATAATACAATTTTAGATGTTATGATGTATTTCAAGATGTCAATATGGATATAAAGATGTAAATATGGAGTCATTAGAGACTTAAAAACTCAATTAACCCAAAATGGAATGAAAATAGATATACACAATAAGATAAAAACAAAAGGAAAATATACAAAGAATACACTTTCAAACTTATCTATTTTGTAAAATTAAAAATTAAAATAAAAAATTCTAGTTGAAATGGAAAATCAAGCATTATCAAAAACAGGTATAAATGATACACAAAATTATTCCTTTTGTGTAATTGAGAAAGAAAAAAAATACATTGATTTGAAATGTAAAATGAAACATTACAAGTTTATTTGGGGATCATAATTTGCATATGAGCTCCCTTCACCCCCACCCACATGAGGGTGAGAGTAATAATTTGCATATGAGCTCCTCCCATGTCCACCTTCATGAGGGTGAGGGTGGGAGTGAGGGTGTGGGTATTTCATATGCAAATTATTATGGGAACTAATATGCAAATTATAACTGCTCCTCCCACCCCCATCTATTTATCTTTGTATGATTTTAGAAAGAAAGAAAAAATAAAAATGCGTTGACTTGAAATGCAAAATGAAACATTACAATCTTATTTGAAGGTGGGGATGGGCCGAGCTCATATGCAAATTATGGCCACCCTCAAATAAGATGTAATGTTAATGATTTCTTTCCTTCTTTGTTTTCTATTTATTTAAATTAAAAAAAATGGATCATTTATATTTTTTCGAGTAATGTTTATTTTGTATTTCAATTAGAGAATTTAATTTTTATTATTTTTTAATTTTACAAAATAGATAAATTTAAAAAAAAATATATTTGTGATATTTTTCTTTTACTTTTATTTTATTGTGTATATCTATTTTCATTTGATTTTAGATTAATTGAGATTTTAAATCTCTAATAATTCCATATTTGCATCATCCTAACATCTAAAATTATATTATAATTTACTTCCTTTATCTGGAATTCATATGAACACCACATCCATAGATAAAAATAAAAATAAAAAACTTAAAAATGTAATTAACTTTCAACAACCTCAAAAATAAACTATTAAATTATCATTACAACATGTATATACAATATCTTCTACATTATGAAATTCAAAAATACATAGCGGATTGCATTCCATCTTTCATATCCAATGAGGTAATTTTATAGGAAAAAGTTCCCTAAATGCTGAAGCAATTATTCCAAACCCTCCCTAAGAGCTTTATTTATTATGTTTACAAAAATTATTATTTACTTATAAATAACACGCAAAAGATATAGAAAGCAAGCTTGTGAAATAGGTATGTTGCGTAGGGGTATAATGTACCTACTTACATAGTGGAAGGTAGATTTTCATTTTCATATCTTGGAATACCCTACATACATGATTGCATGTTAGTAACGGATGCACCGCATACATGTACAACGCAATATGTGCATGTTGGTAATGAATGCACCCCTACAAGAATGCACCACACGATACATGTACAATACAATATATAAAAAATAAAAACTAGGGTGAAGGATGTAGGACTTGCAGTATATTTTTTAAAGATGAATCTGATATGAGGGGGGTTTGGTAATACTTTTCTCGTGGTTATGAGGGAATTGAAAGCTCATAAATTTATATATATAGAATGGTAAATATTGATTAGATAAGGGTTGAGAATGATATTAGGAAATGCATTAATAATGTTTCATCAAAAGATTAATAATGTTTAGACTTGTCTTAAGGTTGATTTGGCAAAATGGTTATATAAAGCTATTTACTTGACTTTTAAAAATTGGATGTTTGTAACAAGATGATTATGAACAATTGCCTTTCAAAAGTAGGCATTATCATGAATATGGGGATTTTTTGTAGAATTTTCCTAAGAAGGAAGGACTGAATAAGAACCCCAAAATCTTGAGGAAAAATGACAAATAGCTTAGAATAAAAAACGAAATAACATGCAAGTGACCATATCCTCATAGTGAAAGTGGTAGCCCTCAAGAGCTTAGGTCTCCAAATCTCAATTTCCAAATTGACCTCACCAACTTGCTTTTTCTTCAAATACCTCCTACAATGCTTCAAACCCTTCAAAAGGAAATCGAGCCAGAGAGCACATCCCATCTAGTAAAAGATACACTGTGTTATCTCAAAATGACATTGATCCAAAACAAGTAGCCTCATCCTTAATACACATCGACTCTCGACCTAATGGCCTAGATCCATATGAAAGGGTCGAAGCAACAATACCATCAAATATAAACATGGACATCTCTGGCATGAGGAGGGTTTAGGGTGTTCTCCATCTAGATCCATGCTCTCCTCAAGAAATGTTTCTCCACATTCCATTCCATAGATTTTAGAAGACCCTCATTCTGATGAAGAAATATAAGAGAGTATTAGGAAGAACCATCAAAAGAGAAGGGGTCAGAAACCTTCAAAAGAAAGGTATGAACATGAGGCAAAACAATAAAATAATCTTGGGATGACATGAGTGCAAGGTTTGCAAGGAATCAAGGAGGTTTGTAGCCCTCATCCAAAAGCAAACATGAGAATAATTTAGTATCATCATTGTGTACATGCCAACCAACTATAGGGAGAAAGTGAACTATTGAGATTCATTATGAACATTATGAGATAAGGAGCATTAGTAGTAGTACATCATAGTGAGTGACTTTCACACCATATTGAATCAAGGTAAAAAATGAGGAGTTAATATTGTTATAGATTATTTCCATGAAATATTGGCAGATCTAATCTCTTTTGGAAACCCAACCAACATCAAACCCAATAAGGGAAGACACACATGGAGTAACAGGCTCCTACGACCATGATATATAGCGACCATATTGGATTAATGTTTGACTCAGAGCTCCTACCTTGACTGCTATGCTAGATACTCATTTCAAAAATTCTTTCTTGATCAATCTTTGATCACAAGCCCATTTCCTTTGAGATCAAGGAGACAACAAAATTTGGAACATTATTGTTTAAATTTAACCCTCTTTAGATACGAAGAAAATATGTCATGGACATAATAAACCAATCTTGTCGTAAGAAGATAAAGGGATCTCCCACATCTATTTGGAAGAAAAATATTTGATTACTCATCTCCTAAAAGACATTAATTTAAGAGTCCATGAAAAAATTAATAGAGTATTACAAATATTTGTGTGATAAAAAAAAATTAAAAAACTTCACTTTTTCTTTACCCATACAACTTTTGGTTTTCCCTAATTAAATAATATAAAGATATTATAATAAAGAAAAATTTATTCTATATATTTCACAAAACACTAATATTTTAAAATCGCCCTTTTATAACACTTAAAAAGGTTTGGAAAACTTCAAACAACTTCAATGATGCCATCCCGTTCAGTTAAACTTGTGGTCAATAATGGAGATTCACTATAATAACTTGGCCTATACTATATGAGTGACTCTATAGTGAGGCATCAAATCCTTTGAGGCAAAAAAACATAGTAGCTCTGTCTTCTTATCATGATATAATGTCACTAGTTGAAGATCAATTATTTATGTGTGACGGATGGCCCCTTACCTATACTACAACCTCAAGGAGAGGAATGTGGGTTTTGTATTATATTTATATTATATTTATATGGCATTTGGGGAGTTAACTTATGATTTTTGTAATGATAGCTATTATAAAATATTAAAGTAAATTGGTATTAATTAAATGGGATATATTTTTTAATATACTATTATGAACAAAGGGAGCCACTGCCGTGGCTGTAGTCCCTGCCCAGGTTGCCACAACAAACAAAAAGCAATCGCATGAGGCGGACGTGTGGCGTGAATGCTAAACCCATGGTAACTATTATTTTATAATAATTCCATTTTTCTATGTTAGACGAATTTTATTGTTTTTTTATCCTAATTAACTAGGAACTCAACTATAATTATGATTAACTATTGACCATGATAATTATAACATTTTTATCTATATTTTCTTCACCCTAAATCATGATCATTATAAAGTTTTTAACTATATTTTCTTAACCCTAATCAAGATGATAATATCATTTTTATCCATATATTAGTTGGACTTCGATTTTATCTATTGTTACATGTTTTTTTGAATGTATATAAAATATATTATTTTGTTATTATTAATTGTAATTATTATTATTTTAAATAATATTACAATTTAGTTAATTTTTATGATTAAATGTTTTGATAGTTACTATGGATTAATGATTGTGCTTAATTTATATGATCATGCCAGTTTTAATAATAATTATATATTAGATTTTTATTCTTTTCATTTCTTAATAACAATGAGAATGAAGATAAGAAATTTTATATTTTATTTTTTTTTAAGAAAAAGGAAAATATTAATATATAGAGAGAAAAAGACATAAATGGAAAGTATCAACTCTCATATAATATATTGACATACCTAAATTTATACATATTTATTCTAGAGTCTACATTTATATAATTTCTTAATTTTCTATTATCTAAATTGTTTTTTCAAATATAGAAATAAATTTAATTCTAAAAAAAATTCCCTTAAATTAAACTATACAAATTTAATAATCTAAATCTCTAATTTCAACAATTTCTATTTAGACTTCGAATAAAAATTAATTTAAAAATAAATAAATTAACACCTGGTCTTGTAAATGATATTAGTTGATGGGTGTATTATTCATTTAAGTAAATGTGGAGCATGATAATTAGTTTTAAATCACAATCCACAATTATAAAAATGGCAGGTTTATCCCACGCCTTCAGCATTGTTAAATGTCATTACTGGTAGATGGGTCAGCAATTTATTAATTATATAAATGAATATTTTTAATATTTTGAATGTCATTACTGGTAGATGGGCCAACAATTTATTAATTATATAAATGAATATTTTTAATATTTTGAAGGGACTAGCATTTTTTTCATAACTGTCCTATGGATACTAATTCTACATATAAAGCCATACAAGCTAAAGGCTAAACAAAATTACTCCCAGCAATTTGCAGTTGCAAAGGATCTATCGCCAGAAACAAATTGCTAAGCTTCAAAAAATTTTGCTCTCAAACCCTCACAATGTTACAAGCGGTTGTCCACCTTGGATTGTTTTTGCATGTTACTGCAAAAGGAGAAAAACCATGCAATCATCTGTGACACCAGATTATTAAAACTCAGACACCGCAAAAACCATGCAATCATTTATGACAACAGATTATTAAAACTCGTACACCGCAAGAATCCCTGTGAGATCCACATTCCAGCGTTCGTATCCTCGGCTTCATACGAGAACAGAAAAAAATCCCACATTCCAGCGTTCTTATCCTCGGCTTCATACAAGAACAGAAAAAATTCTATAAAACCGGAATGTCTTTCAAGAAAATAAAAATTAAAAAAATAATCATTTAAGGTAAAGGATAAAAATACATAATACAGATACAAATGTTAAAACCTTACACAACTTCACTCACATAGAGGGAGGGAGGATCGATCTCGTGATCACATGAACAAAGTTCTCCTCTCCCCGACCCCGATATTTAAAGAATGCGGAAATAAAATCTACGGCACAGATCGCTCTCCAGCAAATAATGAAAAACCCATACAGAAAGTGTGTCCTCAGAATTAAACCGATGATGCCATGATCCGAAATATTGTTTGATTTTCACATTTTAGAATAATTTCCCAGATTTCTGACTTGGTTTTTAGAAAAAAAGGACCCGGCTTAGTTTCAAGATTTCATTATCCAGCGATACCATAATACCATGAATAGATACATGATGATTAACATGAACATGCTGCACAAAACGGAGGTCGACGCAAACGTTGCCGGAGATAAGACTGGTCCTTCGATGTTGGATGGGTCCGCACGACGAGGTGGCTATCTCACTCAACCGCCATTACCCATTCTCCCTCATCTGAACCAGAAAGTTTTCCTACAGGTTATAATTCCCGGGCGATTCCTCCGCCTGGCTAGACTACTCGTAAAAGAAATGGTCATAGACTGGTACAGTTGAAGGAAGAAAATATCGGGTACTGATTCCATGTTTGGATTTAAACGTTAGCAGCGTCGTGGAAGCCGAAAAGACACCCATGAACGGAATGCAAATGCAAGTGTTTTGGTACGAACTGTAATGGTTATTAATAGTGTATGTATGAAGGCTAAGGATACAACACGACGACACAGAGGGGAACAGATGCCTTCCATGCAGCGCTTCACTCTCCACGTCCCAGCCCAAAGAAGGAACGTCATGTCACAATAAAACTTGTTGAAGTATTGCAATATCACAAAACATTGGTTAAACAATCAGTACCGTGTATAATCAATTGGTCCGGCAATAAGACCTCAAACTAAAAACTTTGGATAAAACAAAAGAAACGATGAAATGTTTATTTAAAACTTTGGTTAAATGATTGTGTATGCCCAAATTAATATGGAATTGGATCGATATCGATCGCTATAGTCCCATGCTGAGGCAGGGACTAAAAAAAATTCCCTTAAATTAAACTATACAAATTTAATAATCTAAATCTCTAATTTCAACAATTTCTATTTAGACTTCGAATAAAAAATAATTTAAAAATAAATAAATTAACACCTGGTCTTGTAAATGATATTAGTTGATGGGTGTATTATTCATTTAAGTAAATGTGGAGCATGATAATTAGTTTTAAATCACAATCCACAATTATAAAAATGGCAGGTTTATCCCACGCCTTCAGCATTGTTAAATGTCATTACTGGTAGATGGGTCAGCAATTTATTAATTATATAAATGAATATTTTTAATATTTTGAATGTCATTACTGGTAGATGGGCCAACAATTTATTAATTATATAAATGAATATTTTTAATATTTTGAAGGGACTAGCATTTTTTTCATAACTGTCCTATGGATACTAATTCTACATATAAAGCCATACAAGCTAAAGGCTAAACAAAATTACTCCCAGCAATTTGCAGTTGCAAAGGATCTATCGCCAGAAACAAATTGCTAAGCTTCAAACAATTTTGCTCTCAAACCCTCACAATGTTACAAGCGGTTGTCCACCTTGGATTGTTTTTGCATGTTACTGCAAAAGGAGAAAAACCATGCAATCATCTGTGACACCAGATTATTAAAACTCAGACATCGCAAAAACCATGCAATCATTTATGACAACAGATTATTAAAACTCGTACACCGCAAGAATCCCTGTGAGATCCACATTCCAGCGTTCGTATCCTCGGCTTCATACGAGAACAGAAAAAAATCCCACATTCCAGCGTTCTTATCCTCAGCTTCATACAAGAACAGAAAAAATTCTATAAAACCGGAATGTCTTTCAAGAAAATAAAAATTAAAAAAATAATCATTTAAGGTAAAGGATAAAAATACATAATACAGATACAAATGTTAAAACCTTACACAACTTCACTCACATAGAGGGAGGGAGGATCGATCTCGTGATCACATGAACAAAGTTCTCCTCTCCCCGACCCCGATATTTAAAGAATGCGGAAATAAAATCTACGGCACAGATCGCTCTCCAGCAAATAATGAAAACCCCATACAGAAAGTGTGTCCTCAGAATTAAACCGATGATGTCATGATCCGAAATATTGTTTGATTTTCACATTTTAGAATAATTTCCCAGATTTCTGACTTGGTTTTTAGAAAAAAAGGACCCGGCTTAGTTTCAAGATTTCATTATCCAGCGATACCATAATACCATGAATAGATACATGATGATTAACATGAACATGCTGCACAAAACGGAGGTCGACGCAAACGTTGCCGGAGATAAGACTGGTCCTTCGATGTTGGATGGGTCCGCACGGCGAGGTGGCTATCTCACTCAACCGCCATTACCCATTCTCCCTCATCTGAACCAGAAAGTTTTCCTACAGGTTATAATTCCCGGGCGATTCCTCCGCCTGGCTAGACTACTCGTAAAAGAAATGGTCATAGACTGGTACAGTTGAAGGAAGAAAATATCGGGTACTGATTCCATGTTTGGATTTAAACGTTAGCAGCGTCGTGGAAGCCGAAAAGACACCCATGAACGGAATGCAAATGCAAGTGTTTTGGTACGAACTGTAATGGTTATTAATAGTGTATTTATGAAGGCTAAGGATACAACACGACGACACAGAGGGGAACAGATGCCTTCCATGCAGCGCTTCACTCTCCACGTCCCAGCCCAAAGAAGGAACGTCATGTCACAATAAAACTTGTTGAAGTATTGCAATATCACAAAACATTGGTTAAACAATTAGTACCGTGTATAATCAATTGGTCCGGCAATAAGACCTCAAACTAAAAACTTTGGATAAAACAAAAGAAACGATGAAATGTTTATTTAAAACTTTGGTTAAATGATTGTGTACGCCCAAATTAATATGGAATTGGATCGATATCGATCGCTATAGTCCCATGCTGAGGCAGAGACTAATAATGATGAAATATCTCCAATCTAAACTTATATTAATATAAAATTTCAAACAATAATATATAATACTAATATTAAATAAGAATAAAATATCTCCCCTCTATATTATATTAATATAAATTTAAGATAATAATAAAAATAAAAATAGAATATAACCACTCAAGATTTAAACATAAACAAATTGATTGATAATAAAGTATAAATCTATTATATTAAAATTTAAAATAAAAATAAAGCTATTAATTTATTTTATAATGTAGTGACTACACAACAGTTTTAAGCGAATTTTATGTAACGAAATTGGAATGAATACCATGTTATCTTCCATTTTTAAATTAAAAATTATTAACAACGGTGAGTCCCTCACGTCTTTTGAATGTTAGCTTCAAAGGCGATTAAATTATATGAACTGGATATTGAGTAACAAGAAAATATGAGGGGGAAAATAAACTAGATGAACCTGGAACGTCTTACAACTTGACTTATGTTTCATGGGTTATTCACATTGGCTTTTGTTCAGGGTCTTTATTTAAAAAAAAATAATGTTTTAAATGATTGTAATTGAGTTAAAGTCGATTTTTATTTGGTAATTATGAATAAATAATTGTGATTGCATTAACGTTATTTTAAACTACATTAGCCTAAGCTTGTAACTATAAAAATTTTGGAGTCAAAAACTTGTTACAAATACAAAAAAGTTTATTTGTAAATTGGAAAGATTGAATCAAGAAGAGTAAAAATAATGAAGGTATCTTCCACCCCTGTTGCAATATCTTCCACCCCTGTTGCAAAGCTTAAATGAGAGCAAGCATGACACAAGTCCTAAACTAAGAGGCACCAAAGTTCAGTGTAGACCCATGTTCACAAGTACAAGACCAAGGTCATTGGGATCAAACTTACTAGTTAGTGTCAAACCACTTGGTCATCTCTTTTACAGGGATTGCAGTGTTTCCTCACGGCATGGAAAAGTAAATGTTGAAGCCAATCTCCACACCATCAAAGCCATACCTGGAGGAACAACTCCAAGCATGATACTGGGGTCCATAATTGAATCACAATACGAGAAGACATTGTTGGAAATCAAGTATGACATGGGTTCTAAACTGAAAGGCATCAGAGTTCAATGTTTTGGTGTAGACCCATGTTTACAAGTACAAAGATCGAGTTCATCGGGATCGAACATACTAGTTAGTGCCAAACCACTTGGTGACCTCCATTGGAGGGACCGTGGCATTTCCTTGGGCCATGGAAAAGTAAATGTTGAAGCCAATCTCCCCACAAGCAAAGCCATACCTAGAAGGAACAGCTCCAAGCATGGTAATGGTGTCCAAAACTAGGTCATAGTAAGAGAATATGTTGGGAATCAATGTCACTTTGGCAGTTACAATTCGCTTCCAAATAAAAGCCTTCAGTGCCTTGGCCATGGCCTAAAGATCAATAACAGAGCTTTTGCCATCAAATAAGTCATTCAACAAATAAGATATCCAACCAATAAGTTATTCAACAGATAAGTGACATTCCTAGCATATACATGGTTCTAGCATATACATGGTTACAATCTAGATCTCTGCCAAAGATGACACATTCTTTTGGTTATTAGCACACCATAAACTTTTAGTTTTAACACAATAAAACCTTGTAAAGAGAAATATACATGGCCCATATATTTGTGTTCGATGCAAAGCAAGTGAGGAAACTAATGATCATTTATTCTTAAAAAGTAACCTTATAAAATAAGTTTTGTCTTCTCTATTTTGAAATTAGAATTCAAATAAAGGATGGCCACTTGCATTAGAAATCCATGTTTAGCTCTTGGTCTTTTGAATGCCTCAATCTTTGGGGAGGAAACCTATGCTAAGGAAAACCGAAGGGAAGTTACCACTAAAGGTTCATTTGTTTCCCACTGATAAGACTACCACCCTATCTATACGAGTTATTCTCTTATAGAGTCGAGAATTGAGATGCACCTTGAAATGTTTGAAGGACACAAAAATGGCAAGGAAAAAGAGAAAGTAAGGGCCAACATATTATCTAGCAGTTTAAAACTATGAAAAGAGAAAGTAAGAATTGAAATATGTTATCTTGCCAATTTTAATATGGCAAAGGTGTCTCTCCACAACACCCCTAAACTTGTTTACTTGAAAATGAGGTTTAATGAAACAACATGACAATGTTTAATTGTGCTTCATAAAGAAACCATGAAGGAGGAGTAGTGTAAACTCCTTGAATAGAAAAGTGGGGCACTGGAAATGCAACGTGGGCCTCTATCTTTATACAGAGTGTTAGCCGTTCCGACCTCCAAACATGAATTGGGAACACCAATGGCCTCCTATTTTTGAAGCGCTCCATGTCTTCTTCTGGGTTACAGACAGCGCCAGCCTAAAATGAAAATTAAATAGCAAGAGAATATTTGTAGTTTGGATCATCCCATTAATAAAAGGATAATACTATTTAAAATTAAATGAATGCAATTCTTTTTATTATTAAATATGAGGGAGAGTAGAATACGAAATTTCATTGATATTTTATATATCTATATATATATATATGATTGATTGAGGTCAACTAATGAAGAGTTGTCATTTTCTTAATAATTATTGTAATTTATGTAATTCATTTTAAGTTTTATTATGGGATAAATAATGTTTATATATGGTTTTTAATATTTACTTTTAAAATTGTCATTTCAGAGAATTTTGTGAAATTGCTATTTATGATAATGAATAGTTTTTATTTTAAATTTTCTAGTGTGATTGAAATATATTTTGTTTATATTTAATTATAGTGATTCTATTTATTATGTTAAGAATGGGTTATTTTGTTATAAAATAAGTAATTAATTCATAAAAAAATTTCAATATAGAGATAGAAAATATTTTTTATAATATTTATAATTAATGAAAAATAATAATAAAGGTAAGAAACACTAAAATTAGTATGTAATTTCAGGTTTGATGTTTGGGAATGTTATGCATATATAGGTGAAGATCAAAGAACAATAAAATATGTACTTAAATATAAATGACATTTATAACAATTTTTGATAAGAAATAAGGAATTTCTTTAATTAATAAAGTAGTCTTACATCAATCTTGAATATAATGACATGATAGGCTAAAGTCATCCCAAAGTCATTCCAATGTTGACACCTATGGCCGTATTAGGATCCCAGCTAGTAGAACACATAGAAACATTAAAAGTCACTAGATTCATCAAACATGAAAACTATTTAGCTCATGCCCTAATGCTTCTAATAAATCTTAAAACATATTTTGATACCTAAAAACAAGTCTAGCCTAACCCTTTAATCATGCTCTTTCGAAGATAGTTTATAGATCGTTCCTCATCATGGAAATACTTGATATACGATTTTGAAAGGTGAATCCCCAACTTATCAGTCACTTGATCTTCATTTTGCATTTTCATTTTGTTTAGCCTCAACAAATAAACCCTTAAGCTATTATCTCTTACAATCCAACCCCATTTCTCTCTTGACATCATCTCCTTTCATTAAAGTGTTTTTCCACACCAAGCCTTTTCCTACCTCTAATCCTACACACTCTCCTATCCTAATGGATATTTGTGTCTCCATTCTTTAAATATGGGAGAGCCGAAATCTATAGAAATCCCAAAATATATAGAATCCCCAAAGTCTAGATAGGAAGGAAAATCAAAATGCATCCAATATGGAATTAGTTATATGCACTTGCAAGTCTATCAAGAACCACAGAAAAAGGAAACCTCCTCTTTAGTTGAATAGTGAGGAATCTAGCAAAGATGAGGTAGAAGGGAGCCATTTTAAAAGATATATCCATGTTATCTTTAAGGATTGCAACAAGTAGGATTTTTTATCCCACACTCATGGGCACTTAAAGGTTCCCTATTTTGAGGTAGTCGTGTCAAATTATTATGCATGGGCCATAACTACCAAGGTTGAGAAAATGGAAAATCCTCTTTTCTCTGAATTTTCCATGGAATATGCCATGAACATAAGAAGAAAGTGTATTATTTCAAGGAATACCATTGACAAGATGTTGTATACTCATTTCTTCATTGCTTCAAACCTTGACTCTTAAAACTATTTCAGAGAACTACCCAATCATCTCTTGGTTTATTTCAAGAGTATCATCACACTATTGTCTAAGAAATTTCTTTCACGAGAACAATAGCTAATTCAAATCAAGGTACTTATGCTCAAGACCTACAAAGGAAGGATTCCTTCGGGCCTTATGATTCGAGTGGAATTTGGTGACCACCCGCCTATTCCACTAGACCTCCATTTGGCTTCATTTGTTTCCTTGTTTATTGCAACATGAACTATTTATAGTAGTTTTTCGAGTCCTAAACTTCCGGAGCAGTTTTGACCCCCCTAAACTGTGTTTTTTGAGGTCCGCAACAAGGTCATAACCATATGCAAGGGTTTGCCACAAATCCTATAATAATTGAATAAGGTATTGTAAGCACCAAACGAAGATAATATGACCAAGTTACGACCCCGGGAAGTTGGCTACTCAACTAACCCCAATGGGGCTCACAAACTCTTGGTGTTCCATCTCCTGGGGTTAGGGTTTTGGTTGTTTAGGGTTTTCCCTTGTTGTTCAATAATAAATATGCCCTTGAGCCTCATTGTAACACAGTTCAGAGGCATGTAGCCACCACATCTCTTCCCAGAGATAAGATACCATAGCCCAAGCTAGTCTTATTTCCATTTTGTTTGTGAACATATTTTAGTATTTGATATTAATGAAATGAATTTTTATTTCTACTACATATTTGTATTTATGGTTATATATGTAATTTGTTGTGTTCTTGTTTAAGTTCATATCACCGTACAACCAAAGCCAAATATGGTGAGTAATATGAAGGTTTAATTCCTTGTCGAACATTTTTGAAGACTCCTCAATTTGTCAAAGATTGTTTATTTAGTTTCTTATGCAGTTATTTCATTTTGTATGATGTTTCGTTAGTTACAATTCTCCTCTTCTGATTAAAAATTGATCACTATATAATTTATGATCCACCTTACTACTTTAGGAGTGGCAAAACTTGAGGAATTGGATTCCAAGACCCATTTTAGGGTAGCTCCTAATTTGGTGATTGGAGGCCTAAAAAATTCTAGAGATATTTTGAGGCTTCAAAATGATAGACTTTGGGGTTAAAACTTTGTGATCTTGGCTCCATCCCATTGAAAATATTTTACACATTAAAATCATTCCAATAGTGTAAATTTCACCTCAATAAAAATTTGTACGTTATGCCTCACACAATTTGACCTACCTAACCACTATGATATAGAGTAAATGCCAAATTATCCCCCATTACACTCATATGGTGGGCTATGTGGGATGTTAAGAAGATTCTACATGGTCAAAAACATTAACTCTAATGGACGGTTAAGGCATGGAAAATCCATAAACCTAACCATAAATGATTATCACGCTATGTTAAGTAATGGGATATTAATAAAGGAAGGGGTTTGATTCTTTTAGTATTGTTCTAGTGTTCCCTACATGAATATAGCATCTAGGAGTGGGATATTAAAGTGTCATAGAGCTTCATGTAGAAGATTATTTAACAATCATTCAAGCCACAATGTCCATGGTAACTCCATAGTGAATGCCAATTTCTTTGTACTGACACTTCATAATAGAGAAGAAATGAACAGAGTGTACACCTCATTTGTGATATAGGTTTTCTCCTTCATTTTTTTCCCAAGTTCCTTCTTGTGCTCGTTTGTGTGGATAGTGTGTTCAATTGCTTGTTTCTTCCATTTTAGTTTCAATTATTTCCATAATTTAGACCATTACACTAGTAATAATAAGATTAAAATTAAAGATAATAAAATACGTAATAAAAAAAATTCATAATATTGTAATGTGTGCTATGAAAAATTGTTTAAGTGGAATATCTATAATAGCTTACATATCATCTCTTAATGTTGTACAAGATATATTCAATACCCTCTTTCTTTATGATGATGGACGATATGTGGTAGTCATTCAAAAACTCTTTTGTGGTTTTATATTTGATAACATCCTCATCTTTATCCAAATTTGGGAAATACATTTGAAGCACATCGAATAGGTCCTAAGCACTATGTAGAAACATAAGTTATATGCCAATTTGGATAAATGATCATTCCACATGTAGATAATTCAATATTTAAGATACATCATTGATGAACATGATATGTATGTCATTTGCATTTGACTAGTCCTAGTGACGCTCACTGAGCTCCGCAATTTGTTGGGCCTTCATAGTTTCTACCACACGTTCATATTGGGGTTCACTTATATTACATGGCCCTTAATTAAATTTAATAACGGTGAATATGAATCCCAATTTTCCTATTCTAAATTTCAATCACAACAAAAATCATTCCAGGGTCTAAAACACTACCTCTACTCGACAAAAAAGCTCATGTTTCTAGACATGTCAGAACGATTTGAGATTGATACTGTTGGCATTATGATACATATGTTGTACTTGATGGCAACCCACTCATCTCAGATGATAAATTATAGTGCAGCAAAGTTATTTTCTGGTTCATGGACCTTCACGCAGAGAAAAGTTCACGCACTTTCATGCAAAAAAAAAGTTCCTTTCACGCAGAGAAAAGTTCACTCACTTTCATGCAAAGAAAAGTTCCTTTCATGAAGAGAAAAGTTCACGCACTTTCATGCAGAGAAAAGTTCCTTTCATGCAGAGAAAAGTTCACGCACTTTCATGCAGAGAAAGCGCACGCCATGGGAAATCTTATGGTTGGTTCATGGTATTAGTCTGACAATTTTTGAACCATATGGTTTTGGTCCGTGGGAATTGCATCCAAAGTGTTGATCCCAAGTATTGGGTCCATGGTATTGATTTAATGGTTTTTGGTCTGTGTATTGTGAAAGGCCTAAAGGCTATAAAACAGGAAGGAGATCATTTGGCAAGGCATCTTCTGAATTATTGAATATCTGATAAAGTGCTAGATCTGGAATATTGTGATTGGGTTATGGTGCATATCTAGATCTGAATGAAGAAGGAACCTGAGCGCAAGGAGAAGGGTAAGTTCTATTGATGGGTCAAAATCTTAAGGCTGGAATAGTGGTATCCCTATATGACTTTGATCTGTGATATGTGGTGCATGCTTGATCTATAACTCTGATAATCTGGGTTAGCTAATATCTGAATGTTTGAAAGAATGAATTTATAGATCTGTATGCAGGTTTCTAAATAGTGAAGTAGCGTACATCTCTTGATTTATGTTCTAGCTACTTCTATTTATTGCTACAGTGTTCTGGGTTCAGAAGTGGAGTGTGATTACTGTTATTATGATCTGGGTACAGTCGTCAGAGAAGTGTTTATTTTGATTCAGTTTTGATTGGTGAAAAGGTGATTGGTTGATGCAGAAATTCTTGATGTTTGATTGATGTTATTTGTGGATCCAATCTGAAAATTTATGAAACGTGGTCCCTGGAAGGAAGAGAAGGTTGTAGTCTTCTGAAGGCAGCACCTACGTACTAGTATCTCAACTAGTACAAGAACTAAGGGGGTTGTAGCTCCCTTCCAGGAGAAGCTGAAAACGAGAGAGAGTTGTAGCTCTCTGCAGGTAGTAGCCTGCATACTGGTAAAGGACTGCACCAGTACAGAATCATTGTAAAAAGAAGTTTCTAATTGAAAAGATAGAGACATATTGCAGCAGGTGGTTTTCACCCACATTGGGTTTCCACCTTATATCTTGTGTTCTT
>APFE030878945.1:49239-59710 GCA_000404065.3 Pinus taeda
TGAATCAAAAGTTTCTGCAATAGAAGAAAAGGAGAATCTACAGAAAATTACCATGTCGCAACTACATGGAATTCTAACTGCTTATGAAATGAGGAAAGGGGGACCATCAGACAGAAGAGAAACCGCATTCAAGGCCTCAAGAAAAGGAGATTCTTATGACTCCGGACATATGTCAGAAGAAGAGGAAGAATCAAATTTTATCAAGAACCTTCAACAGGGTGCTGGAAGATTCAGAGGTAAGTTACCTTTCAAATGTTTTGCTTGTGGAAGAGTCGGTCACTATGCTACCAAGTGTCCTCATAAAGGTAAGGAACCTGTTAGATGGAACAAGAAACAGAATGTAAATAAGAAAAGCTATTACACTCATGAATACAGTGATGGATTTTCAAATAGTGATGAAGATGAACAAGGTAATAAGTATATACTTTTAATGGCTTTTGAAGATGATGATTTCATGGATGCTATAGATGAAGAAGGTCTTTATGAAGAGATTTCTAAACTCAAAATTTGTTTAGAAGAGAAAAACATGATTATTGATACTTAGCAATTCCAATTGACTCCGTAACTTACTTGAACTTCTGAAGGGTGTGCTGAAATTCCTCACATCAACTCGAGACAAACGAGGACACACGCGACTCCTTCACTCTCCAACTCGCTTTACAGTCTCCACGCTGAGATGATCTTGGAAACAAACTGTCCTCAGACAGGTAGCCCAATAGGCTTTAGTATTAATTCAAGAAAATATGTTACATACCATGTTATGCCACAAAGAGAAGAGCTCTCTAGTCTCTGGTCTCTAGGAGCACAGAACACAAAACACTCTTACCCACACTCACTCTCGCACTCGATGCCTAACTATTCATACAAAACTCATGCTTATAGAAACTAAAAGCATATGAGAATAATTGAGGGTCCTTGTCTGACATTACTTAGTCTAGACGGTGTCTGCTCAATATTCTCGAGTACAATAAAAATAAACCGCACTATGAAAAGAAACCACACTACCAAGGTCCCATCGAACTTCGGTCACTTTCAACATCTGAACCGGGATCAAAATCTGAGGATGATTGAGAAGGAAGCTTTTGTTTTAACCAAGAGGTGTTGAGCCACTTCAAATATTCATCCTCCCATGTGGGGTCGTGCTGTTCTTGAGCATCTTAGTACATGTCGATGAACATTGTTTCCTTTTCCTCGGATACTTTGTCTTTTCCTTTTGCGCTGGTCATGACTGTAAAAGATTCTCCTTTGAGTGGTGCCCGTGAAGTTTGTCCAGTGTCAAACTTTATCGTATCCGTCGTGACATGAAGATTCTTCTCAGGAAAAATATATTCATTGTCAACTTTAGTCCACCTGTTAACATAGGCAAATGGATCAATCTCTATGTTAAGAAAAGAATCTTTTTTACTTTTTCGGAAATCGGGCATTGTCTGGACTGACAGCTCCACTCCATCTAATAGTTCCCACTTAAAGATTTGGAACATGCTGACTGAGCGTTCGATGGCAAATTGGACCCATAATTTACAATTATGACTGATATCTTCTTGCTGTTGCCAACCCATTTCAAATATCATTGATGAACACACTTTAGTTGACAATAACAGATTTATCAAACAAGCTACATCATCACTCCAACTACCAGACATAACACTAATCGTGATTAGAGCCTTTTGATTTATCCACATTTTGATTACTCCAACTCTTCCTTGAATCCTATCCAAAGTTCTAAGCATTGACAATTTTTCCGGCAACTTCAAAGTGTGGAATTCCTTGAGCCATGTCGTGATCTTCTTAATTTCTTCTTGATTATTTGCTATCTTGGGTGCATCAACCTTGCAAGAACCATATACTTGTGCAAACGGGTTTGGCACTTTAGGATTTCTAAATTCTATACTTTGATAGTCCCATGGTGTGGAGAAAGTTCTCAAGTGTTGTAATGTCCTTTCTACACATTGGGAAGCTCTGATCTGTATTTTCTTTTGACATTGGCCTTATTTTATCTCCCAATTGGAAAATGGTGCAAAAAGCTCATACTGGGGAAAAGAATCTGTGCCTGCAAAATTCTCATCATTTCTTTGAAGGAATGCAGCTTCAATCTCTTCAAAAAGATCAGGAATTCTCAAGGTTTTCAAAAATCTTTCGACCTTCTCAGTCATATTAATTTCTTCTAAATCTAACATCTTAGCAGAAGTATATACAGCAAAAGAAAAATCAACTCCTCCAATTATCTGATAATAATTGAGGGTTTGCAGTACTTTAATCACCTCATCAGTGTATTCTTTAGACCAGTAATCATCCAGAGTTTTAAAATACAGTTTTACCTTCATATTCGGTAGAGGATATACCTTTACGAAATCTTCATCGAGGCCTAAAAGAACACCAACATTTTTAGACTACCATGCTTGGCATCGCTATATCCACTGATTTCTTCGGAGTCGCAAACCAACGACCTTTTTTGATTTCATTAACAACATCACCAAGAACAAATTCAAGAATCTGAAATCGTTTGACAAAGGTCTCAAAGTTATCATATGTAGGAGTCTTACCAGGAAGATCAAAAATATCTATTATGTGCCTGTGAACATGAAATTTGTTCATTTCTCTGGTAAGAGCATCAGCCAAATAATTGGAGTTACCGGGAACCCACTCAACATCAAAATCATACATCTGAAACCACATTTGCCAAGCCAAGAGTCGTCCTCTTGCTAGTTGTTTTTAAAATCTTGGCTGTCATAAAATATTTAAAATTCATGGAATCAGTTCTAATTAAAAACTTGGAGGGAGCTAAGTATAACTCGAATTTATGAATACCATTGAAAATGGCAAGGGTTTCTTTTTCGGCTGGAAAATAATTTTTCTGGTGAATTAGGAATTCGCTAGATGCATATGCACGTAAAATTTCATCTTGATTTTCTCCCTTTCTTTCAAAAAGGACTGCTACCCAAAAATTATCAGAGGCATCAGTCTGTAAAATGAGAACCATTACCGGGTGGTGTGATCTCGGGGAGATTCTGACATTCAGCTTTGAGAAATTAAACTGCCTTTGTAGCTTCAGATGACCAACCAGAATGCAAATGCTTACGAATCGGGGCAGTTTTCTCGGATAGTCTAGGAATGTATGTATGGACATAATTCAAGATTCCTAGAAAACACTGAATCATTTTAACATCTTGCAACTAATCAGGGAATTCAGACAACTTAGTTAACACATGGGGCTGCATCTGAATTTTCCCATCACTAACATGAATACCTAAAAAATCAATATTATCTTGAAATAGAAGCATCTTATTTTCTGACAAAACAAGGCCATGTTGCTTTGCCTCTTCGAGAAAGACCTGTAAGTGCTTTATATGTGTTTCAAGATCAGGACTGTGAACCAAAATATCATCAATATATACAACAATGAAATCATAATTACCAAAGATATGATCCATTCGTCTCTGGAAGAACGCAGGAGCATTCTTCAATCCAAACGGAACAACTCTCCATTGGTAAAAAGCAGCAGGACATGTGAAAGCAGTCTTATGGCGATCTTCTTCTTTGATTTGAATATGATAATAACCAGATTTCATGTCGAACTTGTTGAAGATCTTGCTCTCCTGGATTTTCTGCATTATTGTTTCCTGGCGTGGTAGAGGATAATTAAAACTCTTTGTTATGGCATTCAAAGGCTTATAATTGATAACCATTCTAGCTTTTCCTCTGACAATTTCTGAATGGTTTCGAACCAGGAAAGCAGAACAAGAATAATGTGAAGAACTAGGTTCAATTAACTGAAGATGTAACAATTCTTCAATCTGCTTTCTAATTTCTTTTTCATCTACTGGAGTACAGGGTATTAATTTTCCAGTGACCCCGTTATCATGTAGAGTGATTATGTCTTGTTGGGGACTCTCTATACTCCGGAATGCTTTAGGATTCTCAGAACAACATTTCATTAATTCATCAAAAAGGTTTATTTGATCCTGAGACCAATCAGGATTTCTATGGGCTTTTTGTTTTGGCTGACTTTTGTTTTCATATATCTGCAAAACTTCTTGCCAATCATGGGATTCATTTTGGGATTTTTTGACACCTACTTTCTTTTGACTGTTTTCTTTTATGGCTTCAGAGTTGGCCAGAGTCAATCTTGGAACTGTGATTGCCTTCTTCTTGATATTACAAATTATCTTGTCTTCACTGATAGTTACTGGCAAGACAGAATTGATAAATGGCACTCCAAGAAACAAGCTTGTGGAGGCATCATAATGTTGAATTGCAGAAATTTTTACAATACTCCCCCCAAGTCTTAAAGAAATATTATCAACATAATGGGTGAGATTTACAGAGCCACCAATGGTCTCAGAAACCAAAATATTCTGTAAAGGTTTCCACAAACCTTTAAACAAAGACGGACGAGCCAAATTTTTAGAACCACCTGTATCAATGAAAGCATCAACAGATATCCATTCACCTCGAACTTGGACTTCAATCGGAATGTAGAGGAGATTGTTGGATTTAACAATCTTTTTAAGAAACGAGCTTTCATCAGTGGGAACACTGGTGCGGATAGGCAAAGATGAGGATTAGGAAACAACTATCTTAGGATATGGGCACAAAGAATTCAAAGTGGATTGTGGAGGCAAGGAATTTAAACAGAGTTTGAATTCTTGGTACCTTGATCAGAATTATGAACTGAGATAGTGTCATCTGAAGAATTTTCAGACGTCTCTTCAGTGTATTCCTCAGAGCTATACTCATCACTATAGTGTAATTCATCTTCGTGCTCGGATTTAGAACAATCATAACAAATATTCATTTTCTGGGAAATATCAGGAACAGATTTAGTATCAGACAAGGAAGCATCAATTAAAATATATACATCTGCCACTTCATCTTGGGAATCAACAACAGACTAGTTATCTACAAAATCTTCAATTTCTATGCATGCTTTCAACTTGTTAGAAGAGCTTTTGGGACATTTATGCGCAAAGTGACCTTCTTTCTTGCAGATAAAACATGCATTATCTCTTTTTGGTTGCCTTCTCTTTTTCAAATATTTGAACTTTCTGAATGGTCTTCAGGGATTAGCTACTCTCTTGAGTCTGAACTTACCATACCTCTTGGAATTTCTCTTTTTAAAAGGTGTCCATGGTAATACAGAACGACAAACATCAAGACCGAGGGAAACGTCTTGGGTTTTCTTCTACCAACAAAGATATTTGACCTTTTCTTGACACCTAAATAAGAGATCTATGCAGTAAGTCTGATCAATGTTTTTTCCTTGGACTTCTATATCTTTCATTATCATATCACCTAAATTTCCACGCAACTTTGACAAGAAGGAAACCTTTTGAAAAGAATCATTGGAAAGATTAGCTTTATAGATCTTAGCCATATAATCATTACCAAATTGATCTAAAAACTTTAATCTTTCAATTCCATTCTTGTTAGATCAGTTATAATTTGTTTCCTTTCATCAACAAGTTTAGGAACAAACTGAGTTAAGAGTCGCAGTTCTAATGTAGCTAAACTAGCAGCAGCTACAATCATTCGTTCTTCTTCTGATGGTCCCATCCACCAATCATGAACAATACCGGCCATTCTTTTTTCTGCTAGAAGAAATATGGAAATATTATCCAATTTAGAGACAACTTGCATCTGATAAAGGGCACCAATCCAGATTCTAATAGATTCAGCAGGATTTGTAGATTTGTCTAAATCAAGAAGATATCCAGAAGAATTAGCAGCAAACAAATCTTCTTCTATCCTGGGGTATTTATGGACTTCTTTAAGGACATTGGCTTTTTGGAGAGATGGTCTAATGAAGGAAGGGAATTTAGAGGCAACATTTTCTAGCGTAGCTATTTCATTTTTTGACTTCTGAAATTTGACTATTTTTGCTGTCTCTATTTTGTGTTCAACTTGAGCACTTGACTCAGCTTCACTTCCTTCTTGTTCTTTCTCTGTGTCCCAATAATTTGGCGCATCCATTGATTTGGAGAACTTGGGCGCTTGGGATTCTCTCCTTTTCTTCTCTCTTTTTCTTCTTTCTTTGGCTTCTCTTCTGTGTTTATCTTCTTACTGTTCATCATGTAACAACTTGAGATTAGCCAAAATTAATTCACTCTAGCAACCTAAATCATCCAAAACTTCTTCTGCATGTGCACACCATGTCGTAAGATAATTACCAATTTGGTAAGTCTGATCTAAATCAGTGGTGTTTTGGGAATTATGTTCTATAAGAGGAGCACAATCAGCTCGTGTTGTTGGCTGTTTGGATGACAACGAGGTTGTACAGAACTTGGTTTTAGGAGGCCATTTTCAACCTTTGACAAAATGACAGTTCGCATATTGCCATTCTTCAACAGGAGGATACTAAGTATGAGAAATACGATGCATTTTATTTACAGGTAAAAAAGGTTTGGATTCAGGTATATACAAATCAGTTGGAGACAACTATGGTTCAGTCCGGCTATCACCTTCAACTGTGGGTGAATCAATACTTCTAGAAGAGGATGATTCGGTTGGAGCTATTGGAAATACATATCGACGAGGCTTGGTAATGGGTCGAGGAATTTGTGGTTTGGCAGGAATAAGATTTACTTGACCATTATCAATAGAGACTCGTTTAAGCTTAGACTTAGGCTTTTTATCGTCGGTAAGAGACTTATATTGAAAATACCAATTGTTTGGCAATTCAGTAGGATCATAGAGCACACCTTCAACCTGGGCATTTGATAGACCAACAGTAACACAATCTTTCAAGACAGGTTGTTTGAGCTTAGGATGACCCGTGTTGGTTAATTGGAACAAAGCTTGAACTATAGTAGAAAGATACTCACTATCTTCTATCATATCAAGACCTTGGACTCCAGTTAAAAGTTTCCAACAATATTTTAGATGGGCATCATTCAGGCTGATAGAATAATCAGGAAATATTGTACCATATTGACATCCAGTAGACATATTTCCCATAATAGTTCCTATTCGTGCACTGTCATATGTTTGATGACGGGTGTCAAAGAGTTCAGCAATACAAGGAGTGTTTATTCCATGGCAGAACATAGGAGCAAGACCAATTCTTATGCCACCAAAATGAAGATAGGAATATTTCTTATCCTTTACATACTATCTAAACTGCTTAATCTCATCATCAGAGAACAAATTTAGAGCAATGATTTGAACATAAGGACCATAAATTTTTATAGTAACTTCCACCTCTTTCAAAAAAGATTTGCGTTTTAAAACAAAGGACAAAGGCAGTTTATAGACATATGTTGCATGAAGTGCAGGAGGATTCCAATTTTTAGGGGTTTCAACAACTTCATGATTTTCAGTATTTTCGACTTTAGATTCAAGAGAGCGAGCAGAAACTTCAATTATAACTTTACAATCAATATTCGAGAAAGAGCGTAATAGATTAGCCATGTTTACCAACTAGACCAGAGATTGACTAAAGCAACGTTTATCTAATCAGCAATTGTAAAACAAAAGCTTTTCGAAGGCTTCCTGGCTGTCTTTAGACTCTGTCTGTAGTTTATAACTCAGGACTTTATAACTTACTCTGTCCTCTGTCTGTAGTTTATAAAAAAGAAACCCTTGCCATTTTCAATGGTATTCATAAATTCGAGTTATACTTAGCTCCCGCCAAGTTTTTATTAGAACTGATTCCATGAATTTTAAATATTTTATGACAGCCAAGATTTCAAAACAACTAGCAAGAGGACGACTCTTGGCTTGGCAAATGTGGTTTCAGATGTATGATTTTGATGTTGAGTGGGTTCCCGGTAACTCCAATTATTTGGCTGATGCTCTTACCAGAGAAATGAACAAATTTCATATTCACAGGCACATAATAGATGTTTTTGATCTTCCTAGTAAGACTCCTACAGATGATAACTTTGAGACCTTTGTCAAACGATTTCAGATTCTTGAATTTGTTCTTGGTGATGTTGTTGATGAAATCAAAAAAGGTCGTTGGTTTGCGACTCCGAAGAAATCAGTGGATATAGCGATGCCAAGCATGACAGTATAAAAATGTTGGTGTTCTTTTAGGCCTCGATGAAGATTTGGTAAAGGTATATCCTCTACCGAATATGAAGGTAAAACTGTATTTTAAAACTCTGGATGATTATTGGTCTAGAGAATACACTCATGAGATGATTAAAGTACTGCAAACCCTGAATTATTATCAGATAATTGGAGGAGTTGATTTTTCTTTTGTTGTATATACTTCTGCTAAGATGTTAGATTTAGAAGAAATTAATATGACTGAGAAGGTCGAAATATTTTTGAAATCCTTGAGAATTCCTGATCTTTTTGAAGAGATTGAAGCTGCATTCCTTCAAAGAAATGATGAGAATTTTGAAGGCACAGATTCTTTTCCCCAGTATGAGATTTTTGCACCATTTTCCAATTAGGAGATAAAAGAAGGCCAATGTCAAAAGAAGATACAGATCAGAGCTTCCCAATGTGTAGAAAGGACATTACAACACTTGAGAACTTTCTCCACACCATGGGACTAGCAAAGTATGGAATTTAGAAATCTTGTAGTGCCAAACCCATTTGCAAAAGTATATGGTCCTTGCAAGGTTGATGCACCCAAGATAGCAAATAATCAAGAAGAAATTAAGAAGATCACGACATGGCTCAAGGAATTCCACACTTTGAATTTTCCGGAAAAATTGTCAATGCTTAGAACTTTGGATAGGCTTCAAGAAAGAGTTGGAGTAATCAAAATGTGGATAAATCAAAAGGCTCTAATCATGATTAGTGTTATGTCTGGTAATTGGAGTGATGATGTAGCTTGTTTGATAAATCTGTTATTGTCAACTAAAGTGTGTTCATCAATGATATTTGAAATGGGTTGGTAACAACAAGAAGATATTAGTCATAATTGTAAATTATGGGTCCAATTCGCCATCGAACGCTCAGTCAGCATGTTCCAAATCTTTAAGTGGGAACTATTAGATGGACTGGAGCAGTTAGTCCAGACAATGCCCGATTTCCGAAAAAGTAAAAAAGATTCTTTTCTTAACATAGAGATTGATCCATTTGCCTATGTTAACAGGTGGACTAAAGCTGACAATGAATATGTTTTTCCTCAGAAGAATCTTCATGTCACGGCGGATACAATAAAGTTTGACACAGGACAAACTTCACGGGCACCACTCAAAGGAAAATATTCTACAGTCATGACCAGCGCAAAAGGAAAAGACAAAGTATCTGAGGAAGAGGAAACAATGTTCATCGACATGTACCAAGATGCTCAAGAATAGCACGACCCCACATGGGAGGACGAATATTTGAAGTGGCTCAACACCTCTTGGTTAAAACAAAAGCTTCCTTCTCAATCATCCTCAGATTTTGATCCCGTTTCAGATGTTGAAAGTGACCGAAGTCCGATGGGACCTTGGTAGTGCGGTTTCTTTTCATAGTGCAGTTTCTTTTTATTGTACTCGAGAATATTGAGCAGACACCATCTAGACTAAGTAATGTCAGACAAGGACCCTCAATTATTCTCATATGCTTTTAGTTTCTATAAATATGAGTTTTGTATGGATAGTTAGGCATTGAGTGCGAGAGTGAGTGTGAGTAAGAGTGTTTTGTGTTCTGTGCTCCTAGAGACCAGAGACTAGAGAGCTCTTCTATTTGTGGCATAACATGGTATGTAACATATTTTCTTGAATTAATACTGAAGCCTGCTGGGCTGCCTGTCTGAGGACAGTTTGTTTCCAAGATCATCTCAGCGTGGAGACTGTAAAGCGAGTTAGAGAGCGAAGGAGTCGCTTGTGTCCTCGTTTGTCTCGAGTTGATGTGAGGAATTTCAGCACACCCTTCAGAAGTTCAAGTAAGTTACGGAGTGGCTGAAAGTGAAAAACATCATGAAAAGTTAGAATGTGAAATAGTGGGACTTAGAAAAGAGATGGAGAAAACTAAAGCTCTTAATCTTAGATTTGTTAAAGGATCTGAAACGTTAGATGAGATTATCAAAGTACAACGTTCTCCACTAATCAAGATAGGTTTGGGATATAATGAAAAAGCATCTCAAGCACAGAAGCCATCCACCTCCAAAAGTCATATTGATGCAGCAAGGAGAAGTAAACAAATTGACAATCAACAGCAAAGGCACAATGCTGCTCACTAGGTAAATCAAGGACATTTTTCTTCAAGAATGAATAGAGATCACCAAGTAAATCAGGGGCAATCTGCTTCAATGATAAATAGAAGCTACAATAGACCACAGGTAAATCATTCTCAATTTGCCTCAAGAATGAATGTCAATGAAAACTACAATCGTTCGGCCCACAGGGTTGATAATCGCAGGAATTTCTTCAATGGCCAATGTTTCTCTTGTCACAACTTTGGACATAAAACAACTCAGTGTGTTGCCTACAAAGCTATCATGACTAGAGAAACTCAAAAACAGAGGAGTATGACTGGGATCATGAAAAGGACCTACAATAACTTTTCTTCTCTTGAAAATGAAATA
>APFE030878954.1:2616-18813 GCA_000404065.3 Pinus taeda
ATAGAGGGATTCTATGGGGCACAATAATAACAATATGGGGACAATAGGGGCACAACAATATTAATAAGGGGTATAAATCAATAGTAATGGGGTAATCACTAGTATTATAGGGGCCCAACAAAATCCTATAGAATCACAAGCTCATGAAATGTACTAAAGCACAAGACAAGAACCTCTTTCTACTTTCAACTAGGGGAACACAATAGATCAATGAAAACAAAATGCACAAGAAGAAGATAAATCAATGGCACATAAAACGAGATGTATCTAGGGAAATCCATTGCTCAAAACCCCGCTATCTGTATTGCATATATCAGAAATATGAGTGAAGTTATAAAGCTTGTTCTCACTAGAAAAATTTCATATAAGTATGCTCAACTCTCTTAACTCATAAGCTAGCTCAAGCCAAACCCTTAGCCTATGTAGCAGCTTTCCAAGCCCCTAATCTGTTGTGTAATTCCTAGGATGAATAGCCTGTATTTAAAGGGAATTCATGCTTCCAAACTGTGCAATCCAAACATAGAATCAATCTATGATGCATGCATGATATTTACACTCCAGTAAATAATACCACTGATAGTAAATTGTCCTTGCACTCTAGTCTCAACTAGGTCTTTCTCAGAATCAACATTCATGAGTTTCTCATGAGGGAATCTTCAGTTAACTAGAGTAGCACTAGTGGATGAATTTAGTGCACCAACTCACTATTAGTGCTCTATTAGTTCCAAAAACACTTTAGAACTAATTTAACTGAAATTAACTCAACAAACTGAGTGATCTAATTTCTAACTCAATTTAAACTCATACTAGACCCCTAAAACTTAGGGAGAACATATACATGACTACATAAAGACTTCCAACTCAAAATTCATAAGCTAATTAAGTTAATTAAACTTAATTAACTATTTCGAAGTTGCTATGAGAATAGAATTTGATTTTAATTCTCAGTTTAATTCAAGGACAAATTAAACCGGAATTTCTTGTTGCCATTTATCAACACTCCCTCTCAACAAGAAATTGATTATCAACTACCCCGATCCTATCTTTGTGAAACTCGAATTTACATCTTGATA
Source organism: Pinus taeda (assembly GCA_000404065.3). NCBI lineage: Eukaryota > Viridiplantae > Streptophyta > Pinopsida > Pinales > Pinaceae > Pinus > Pinus taeda. Next base: position 3,690 of record APFE030878954.1, read on the forward strand.
ATGCCTTTGTCAATATGTCAGCATCTTTATCCTCTATGGGAATGTAATCTAACAACATAATTCACCTCAATACACAATTTTTGAGATGATGATATTGTATATCAATATGCTTGGACCAATCATGAAAAACTGGATTTTTAGAGAGTTCGATACAACTCTGATTATCGCAATAAATCACAATTGGATCCATATGCTGACTAAACAAACCAACCAATATCTTCCTCATCCAGATGGCCTCACATGCAACCTGACTCGCGTCCATGTACTCCGCCTCTATTGAATTGAGTGCATCCAATCTTTGTTTCCATTTGTACCAAGAAACTGTTGCTGACCCAATATTGAAGATCCCTCCTAATGTTCTCTTCTTGTCAGATGAACTCCCTTCCCAATCTGCATCAGTGAACCCTTGAAGCTTCACTCCCTCTGTTCATCTGTACCATAATCCATACTTAGAAGACAAATTAATAAACATAAATTTGAATAATTTTGTCTATGATTGTCCTTTTGGGGACCCATTATACTTTATTAGAACATAGATGCAGTATTCTAATTGTTTTGGTGGTAACCATTATACTTTATTATATTGCAGTATGCTTTTCTTTTGTTAAGTGTTTTGGTTGTGTTTTTTTCAAATTTTTATAGAAATTTTAAAGGAATTTTTTGTAATTACAAGTTTATTTGTGAATTTAATTTTTTTTTAATGTTGGAAAACAATTTAACAAAAAAAACAACAACTTAATCTTTGTGTTGTGAAGTATATCAAGAGATTTAAGTTTCAAATCTTAAAATAAGAAAGAAAAAAAAAACGAAAATATTTCTCCAAAACAATCTAATAAAAACCATTTTACCAAATTCCACCAAAATCTTTAATAGTTAAAATAGTTAAAAAAAAATCAAATGTGAATAGAGATCCATCATAATAGCTACAAAAACATTTATTTTATATATCATGTATTAACAAGGTTAAAAAAAAATAATTAAATGGCAATTTTATGTAACATCTCTCTAGCAACAATTTGTTTTCTTTAGTATTATTACTATGGACACCTATTTATGATGGTTTGTTTTTATTTGTTTGAAATTAAAGGTTATTAACGCTCTATTATATGAATATTTTTACATTGTAAGGTGTTCTCTTTCAAAAGAATTTCCCTCCCTCCCACCTATCATCACTTTGCATCTTTGGATTATATATTAGACGTTTGAAGGATGTTCAACCATTAGATCATCAAGAAAAGGTAGTTGGAAGGATTGGTCATGAAATCTTGTTGACCTATCGAGCGTAGATTCTTTGCTTCGTCTTTGGAGCTTTAGGGTTTTTGAATACGATATTTGTCATGGATAATGTTGTACATTTCCATCCATTATCATCGCCTTCAGAGGTATTATTTTTAACTTGCAAATTTCATCTTGACCTTTGCAATGATTTCAATCTCATCTCCAACAAATAAACAAGGTTTCTTGTCTTGACGAAGCTTTCCAGGTTACTAAACAAATTGTGATGGAATACACGGCTTAGTGTGTTTCTCATAGGGTCTTAATATGGATGCCCATCTATTCAATCCTCCCTTGTTTTCATTGATATCAGTCAAAGATGATAATTTGGGCGTTTTTGTTTCATAAGATCTGAGAGAGTGCTGATGTACATTTGGCTAAGGCTACATGGTAATAGGATGATGCCCAGGTTTATGCCACCTTCATTTTTCTCCAGAAATGATTATCCAATTTGTATATTAGTGTCTATGATCTAGTTTCTTGTAATTATTTTCATAATTTCATAGCTCAATAGTTCTATTGTTAATTCATTAGTGTATTTATTAGTGTGAAAGTATGAGCCAAATCATCTGTTGCCCTCTTCAAATCTATTCTATTGATGGGCCCAAGGAATTCAATGTAGATCATGGAATAAACAGATGATGAGGGAATACAAGGCTCAGAACATTTCTCTCGTTGACCATTGCCTTGGAGCCCCCATTGCTCTCAAATTCGATCGAATAATGGCCAAGGGGGGTCTTAATATGTATGCCCATTTGTTCAATCCTCCCTTTTTTTCATTTAATTATGTTAAGGATGAGAAATTGGGCATTTTTATTAATAATATTCGGGAGAGTGTCGTTGGACATCTAGCTAAGGGTAGGAAGGGTGATGCCCAGGCTCAAGTCACCTTCATTGCTCTCCAAAAATGGTTCCCCAATTTGTATATTAATGTCTATGATACGATGTTTTGTAATTATGTTTATTATTTCAAAGCTCAACAGTTCTATTTTTAATTCATTATTTTATTTATTCAGGTGAAAGAATGAGCCCCATCATCTGTTTACCCTTGTAAATATATTTATTAATTGCATTGGGAAAAGGGAATTCAAAGTAGCTCATGGACTTTATATCAATGGTGGTCGGGAGACACATAAATTCAAACAACACAATACAATTTGAATGTGTAGGAGTTTGTAGACCTTTTGAATATATTTGAGGAAGTTATAGTTTCTGTTAGCTCTTATCACTGAGTGGTACAATTTGAATATGCGAGAGTTTACAGATCTTGTGAGAAAATTTGAGGAAGTTACAAATTCCAGTACCTCTCGGCATACTGTGTACGGTTTTATAAATCAAAGGAGAAAAATTTTAACTACCTTTACAAATATGAACCCTGGTAATTCCATGGTTATTGGGTATTCAATTTTCCTCCATGAATTTGGTGGAGGTCCACGACAACTATTGTGGGCACTTTCATGACCAAAAATAACTACTGCCTGTAATTAAGGATCTGGGTTAGCTTCGACAAAAAATATAGTTCCTCTCAGGGAATTTTACGAAGGAACAAGAAATAAGCTTCTTGTATCTGATTATTAGAACAAAGGAAAATTGGTTGGAGGAACTATTACTATGAGGCTTCTCAAGGAAGGAACTTGCAAGTACCGAAAATAACTACTGCTTGTAATTAAGGATTTGGCTTAGCTTTGACATGAAAAAAGTTCCTCTCAGGGAATTTTATGAAGGAATAAGAACAGAGCTTCATTATCAAAAGAAAGGAAACTTGGCTGATCTTCTTCATGGTAAATTTTCATTTTGAAACCCAAGGCTATGGAAGAATTTCCCTATTGTCTTTTTATTTTGCTCCAAAAATAGGAAACTTAATTAGATTACATTCTCATAGGATATCAATCATACATAGATTACATAGATGCAAATAAAGTTTTTCCTTGAAATCTAGCTTTATCCTCTATGACCAATAAAACAACATTTTTAGGGCCCTTTGAAGCGGGCCATTGCACTGATATATCTCATGGCCTTTTCGACCTCTACATTTTAGAATTAATCTATTGTTAACAAGACATGAATTTCACTTCAAAAATAAATGCAATCCTCCCAAAGATATAACATAAGTAGAAATTAGTATCACCTTACCTAGAAAGTATCCACATTATGCTTCCACTTGCAAATTGAGGTGCATATCATAAGATTTAGGAGGCCAAGTTCTAACCAAATATTAAAAAAATGAAGAATGTAAAAGAGTTTTGCATCTCACATACACATAAGTTAGGCTCTTGATTCAATGTGAAGTCTTTGCAATTCTCTCTCCACCATTCAGGGAAATAATCATCTTACAAATCTATGGGCTCAATAATTACTTTGTTTTACTAATGCAAAACGATCCTTTATTTTATATATGCTCGAGGTGGGAGGCCCTCTTTGAGTTGGGCTCATAGGCACAAGATTGTTCTTGGAGCAGCAAGAGGACTTACCCACCTTCACATTGGGCTTGAAACAACATTCATGGAAACCCCAAAACCAAGAATGTTTTTTGTGGATAAAAACTATGTGGTACATTTCTTTGATTATACTCTAGATTGATTAATGACTTTGTCATATGTTGCTCATATGATGAATGCAACTACACTTAAGGGCTACAAGGCTTTCGAGGTCCAAAAGATGAGGCAAACCAATACCAAGGCAGGTATATGCATCTTTGGCATTCTCCTATTTGAAATAATAATTAGCAAGAAACCAAGAAAAAATTAGAGCTTTGATGAATTTGAAGATTTTCCTTCTATTATGAAGACTATTGTATTGGAGGAGAGTATGTTGGAGTTGTTTGATGTTGATATCTTGAGGGGATTGAGAAGTCTCGTAGATGATGGATTACTTCGAGCACATCAATTTGCCATGGGTTTGTGTGCACCTTCTCCATTAGTGAGACCAAATATTAAGGCTATCATCCAACAACTGGAGCAGATAAGGATTAAGACTATTTCTGCTTTATATACTCCCATTAATACTAGGGGTTAACTATAGATTTCATTTTAGCTTCATGTTAATTTTTTGTACTCACCTTAAAGTAGTTTTTTGCCTCTCTATTTGCATGCTTTACACTATTGTTTCTAGTTCTTTGATAACATCTTTAGTGTAGAAGTAATATTTCAAATCCATGGGAGTAAATTTTTGAGGAGGAAGCGATGGAAAAATCCATATTTGGCATGGTTAGACCTTAGTAGTAGGGATGAATTTAGCTAAATATCCACAAAGTTGAGGCATTAGAAGGCCTTGCCATTTTATTTCCTTAGGGAGGACCTGTGTTTGGCTTTAGTGTATGGGGATAGGTGAAGAAGTTCACTTGAAATGTCAAATTAAACTGCAAAACATGGTTCTCCCTAATGGAACATAATTGAAATATTAGGGCCTGCTAAAACCTTGGTTCATTAATGGAAAGGCTTGTCAAATACATTTTTGAGAGTAGCAACTCTTGAATCGATTCAAAATAATGTTTGGTAGTACAACTTATCCAAATTTAAACATGAACACAAAAAATTGTAGATATAACCCTAAACACAAAGATGCAGTGGAAATAACACTTCATTTCATTAATATCAAATACTAAAATATGCTTACAAACAGAATGGAAATAAGACTAGCTTGGGCGATTGTAGCTTAACTATGAGAAGAGATGTGGCAGCTACATGCCTCTGAACTGTGTTACAATGAGGCTAAAGGGCCTATTTATTATTGAAATACATGAGAAAACCCTAAAACACCAAATCCCTATCCCCAGGAGATGTAACGCCAATAGTTTATAGGCCTTGTTGGGGTTAGTTGGGTAGCCAACTTCTTAGGGTCGTAACTTGGTCATATTATCTTCTTTTGGCATGTAAAATACTTTGTTGGAAAGGTATCTTTGAGTATTATAATTTTTCCTGTAGGCTGCTTCCGATAGATATGAGCTTGTAGAAAACCTTAGAAAAACATCGTTTAGGGGGTCAAAACTGCTACGAAAGTTCAGGACCCGAAAACTGCTAAAAATAGTAAATTCTGAAATAAACAAGGAAAAAATTGAAATCATCTAGAAGTCTAGGTGGAATAGGTGGGTGGCCACTAATATCCACCTAGATCATTCCTCCCCCCTTAAGAAGAAATGATACCCATTGCATGCAAAGCCTCCATGAGGTGAGGAAATTTTTGTTGAACTTGGTCCTTGGTGAGCCACTTGCCTTGGTGTAGGAGTTGGCTAACTTTGACAACCCAATATAATTGGATCTTCTATTGGCGAGTGCTCTTGACTGGTGTGTCCATACTCCAATCAGTTGTGTCATGTTCCATGCAGTGTGGATTTAACTCTTTTGGTGTGAGTTGTTCTTCAATGTCTAATGTGCCTAGTAATGGGGGTAAGTATGGTCGAAGGCAATCCACATTGAACACTAGGTGAAAACCAAGGAATGTGATAATGCTGATCTCAAAAGCATTATCTCTCTTAACCTTGGTAATGGTGTAAGTACCATATTAGAGTGGTCTGAGCTTCTGATGGGCTCTGGTAGAGCATTCTTTCTGTAAATTCAACTAGACTTTATCGCCCACCTAAAACTTTTGTGCCACCTGATGTTGATCATGTCACTGTTTGTACTTGGCATTTGAATTCTCCAAGATGCCATGAACCTGTTGGAAAATGTGTTGGATGCATTTAATAAATCTAGTCGCTCTATCCTCCTTGGACAATACATTTGTGGATTTTGTCTGTGTAGTCGCCTGAGGCATGACAACATCAATAAGAAAAAACGGTTGAAATCCTAGACCCACTTGAAAGGGGCTACGACCAATCGAACTACAAAGAAATCTATTATAACTGTGTTTCACATATGGAAGACTCTCATCCTAGGTTTGAATATGATTGGAGTTGTACATGTGGAGTATGTGCACTATCATCCTGTTGATGACCTCCTTTTGGCCATCTGTCTGGGGCTAGAAAGCAGTTAACTTGGTGAGGTTGGTGTCCAATAGTGTCTAGAGGCTTGACCAGAATGTGCTTAGGAACCTGCTATCCTGATATGATATAATGGTCTGTGTTATTCCAAAATGTACCCATACTCGTTCAAAGAAGAGTTTGGCAGTGACCTCTAAAGTGATACTTTTTTTGCAGGCTGCTACTATAGTCATCTTAGAAAATTTGTCCACAACCACAAATACACAGTCATTACGATGTTTGGTAGAAGGGAGGCTAGACATATGGTCCATGGAGATGGATTCCCACAACTGGTTGGGAGTAGGAAGAGGAGTGTACAGGCCTTGCTTCTTGATGGATGGCTTAGGGATGACATAGGCAGTGCACGATCTAACATATTTCCCAACATATAGTCGGAGTTTGGACCAATAGAAATACCTTTTTAGTATAACCACAATTCTCTCCACCACAAAATTTCCTTTGAACTGATTGCAGTGTGCCTCCCAAATTATTTTGGGACACTCGCTTGAAGGAACAAAAATGTGGCCTAAATAGTATAATAATGTGTCTTGGAGTTGGAAATCAAGAACTCGTTTCCCATCTACTAGCATCTAGTACGTGGAGGTGAGCTATAGATCATTTTTGTATAGTTTTGAGCATCCATAGGTCTTGTGACCACAAGATTTGAGAATAGTAGTCAGTGTTGCAACCAGGGGTTGGCTGAGGTAGTGTGCACATTATTAGTGCTTCCCTTTTTATATTTCATGTTCAAGTGAAAATTGTTGTAGATATGTAGACCACTTATGATGGTGATCATTCTGCAACTTTGCCTATGTCTGTATAAATTGAAGAGGTTGGTGATCGATGTGGATGACCATATCCTTCCCAGGAATGTAGTGCTTCCACTATCAGCAAGCTTGCACAATGGAATACATTTCTTTATCATAGGTGGGGTACTTTCGAATTGTATCAGAAAGTTTGTCACTATGATAGGCCATTATATGCCTATGTTGGGTGAGGACTACACCAATAGCATAGTTTGAGGCCTCTATCTTTATTTCAAATGGATGTTGCTAGAAAGCAGTATGAGTAGTAGTGTAGAGTAGAGGCAACACTTCAACTCAACAAATGCCCTCTGCTAGGACTCAGGCCATGAAAACTTTGCTTTTGCCTCGCCCTTAGTAATCTGACTCAAAGGCCAAGTGATATGGGATAATCCCAACAAGAACCTTCATTAAAAATTTGTAAGGCCCAAAAAGCTGTGAATCTCCGTTAGAGTGGTCGAGGCTGGCCAATCCCGAATAACTTGTATATTGGTTGGGTCAACATGCATGCCATGCGCATTTATGATGTACGCCATGTATTGGACCTAGCTCATGCCAAAGGTGCATTTCTCTTAGTTGGCACATAGTTTGTGCTGCCAAAGGGTTTGAAGGATCTATCAAATGCGTTGCAAGTGTTCTTCCCAACTCTTGTTGAAGATGAGGATGTCATCTAGATAAACCACCATGAACAAGTTGGTGAAGGGCTGCAATATGTCATCCATTAGCCTCATAAAATTACCAGGGGCATTTTTCAACTTGAAGGGCATAAATAACCACTCAAAAATACCTTCCTTGGATTTAAAGGTAGTCTTCCATACATCTATGGGCTCTATTGGAACTTGGTGATAACCAAACTTCAGATTGATCTTGCTAAAATACTTGGCCCCATTGAGTTGGTCCAATAGGTCATAAATTCATGGGATTGGATAATTGTTCTTGATAGTGATTTTGTTTAATGCTCGATAATATTTGCAGAGCCTCCAAGTTCCATCCTTCTTCTGTATGAGTACAATTAGACACCCACAAGGCGATGAACTTGGTCGAATGTGCCCTTTTTGTAGCAACTCCTAGATTTTCCGCTACTTCATTTTCTAGGATAGAGCGGCGATACTTCGGCTCGTTGGGCATAGGTTCTCTCAGAGTCAGATCAATTGAATGCTTGACTTGACAATGCAAGGGTACCCCTACGGGTGAGAAGAATATGTCCCTGTATTCTTCCACGGCTGCATCCACCTTCTTTTGTTGCTTTGAGGAACGATTCCCGAGGGATATGGATGTGGCTATGACCTTCCCCTTACTTTGAGAGGGAATCACAAAGAAAACAAATTTCCCAGTCTAGGATATGACCTTACTGCATTGCTTAGTATAGATCAAAGAGATGGCAGTAGGTGGGGCTACCTCCTGTATGCTGTATAACTTAGTACCCAAAGAAATAATAACATAGAGAGGTCTAGACTCATATAAAACATGTCACTTCCATAAGTATTATTGTCCTAATAATACATCACAAACTTTAAGAGGAGAAACATCACACAGTACCTCATCCGTGAAGGTCTTGATGCTATAGGGATGACAACATTGTTGGCTGATGCGAAGATCTTGTCCTTGGTGAAGACACTCGATGGTGTACGAATGTGGATGTGTTGTAGTTAGTAGGTCCAGTCGCTTCACGACCTTTGCTGAAATAAGGTTCTTTTGGCTCCCACTATCGAAAATGAATTACAGTGGAGAACCCTTCACCCACATTTGTGACTGGAATAGGTGCTCCCCCTCTTATGGATCTTCAGGCTCAATCTTTTTTATCTTGGTGGTGGCCATAGTGGCACTAGGCTTCGCGTTAATGATATTCTTCCCTTTGTCATTCCCCTCGTCGGGTTCTCACTTAGAGTTGGAACATGCGTCTGACTCAAAAGCTTTCAGCTCGACCACAAGTGACTACTTAGCTCGACACTCATGTTGTGAGTGCAACTCTTATGGATTTCACACCACTTTCCCATGTTCTTGTTTGTCTTCATCACATTGTTCTTTGCTTGTGGCTTCGGTGAGTCATCCTAGGTCACCCCACCTTAGATTTTCCTTTTGATCTGTGGCTTAGGGGCACCTTTCCCTTTCTTCGGATTCACAAATCCAAAGTCTTTCTTTTTTGTTTAAGCTTCTACTCAATCTTGACAGCGTATCGATATGTCATGGCAAGCGAGGATATGTCTAGGAGCTCCATCTCACCTGGATGTACCTGTGTAGGTAGCCGCGATACTTGAGTACCAAATGTTTCTCAAAATCCTTGATACCCAATTTCGTGTGAAGGGTATGAAAAACGTTGCTAAACTCTAGGATATCTTGGTCCCTTCCTTGTCGTAGTGTGGTCCACTTTACGTATTTATCCTCATATCTCCCAACAGATTAGTATTTTTCCTTGACAATGTCCCAGAATGAATCCCAAGTGAGTGCAACAGAAAATAGTGAGGGTGTACTTTCATCCTTCTGCTCGCAGTAGGTTTGCCATTAGTCCTTGACGTAGGCAACGACTTTGAGAAGAGAAAAGGTAATATTTTCCCAGTTGGAAAAGTCATGAACATAAAATTATCCTTCTAGCAGATTTAACCATTTATCTATGATATTTGCCTCTATTTGACCCTGAAATATGGAATGTCAAAGTTTACTTGTACCTTGAAGGGCGTGGCACTTCCAGAGTAGATGTTGGAAGTAGATGCATCACCCCTGAGTAGCCGCTGAAGGATCTGGGCAAAGTTGTCCATCATCGTATTCCTTTGTCACTCGAGGGCTTCTTTGAGAAATATTTTGATGGGATCTCCTGCCCCCTCATATTTATTTTCTTCTACCATGGGAGGGCGTCGAGATTTGTGACGCTAGTCTTGCAAAGGTTCAACCAATTCAAGCCCTAACTCCTTATATCCCAACCTTGTTGGGGATGTACAAATAAAAATATAGAAAGAGCAGATCGCTCTCATACCACTAATCCAAATTTAAATAGGAATGCAAAAAATTACAAATATAGCCCTAAACAAAAAGATGTAGCAGAAATAACACTTTATTTTATTAATATTGAATACTAAAATATGGTTACAAATAAAAACGAAATAAGACTAGCTCGGGCGATGGTAGCTTATCTATGAGAAGCTATGTGGTGAATACATGTATATGAACTATGTTACAATGAGGCTCAAGGGCCTATTTATTATTAAAAAAACATGAGAAAACCCTAAAAAAACTAAAACCCTAACCCAAGGAGATGAAACACCAAGAGTTTACGGGCCCTGTTGGGGTTAGTTGGGTAGCCAACTTCCCGAGGTCGTAACTTGGTCATATTATCTCTGTTTAGCGCATACGATACCTTGTTGGAAAGGTCTCTTCGAGTACTACAGGTTTTGCTATATTCCCTTGCTTATGGCTATCTGCCTACAATGGACCTCAATACAATCTCGTTTAGGGGGTCAAAATTGTTCCAAAAGTTCAGGACCCAAAAAACTGCTAAAAATAATTAATGCTGAAATAAACAAGGAAACAATTGAAACCGTATAGAGGTCTAGGTGGAATAGGTGGGTGGCCACCAATATCCACCTAGATCAACAACCCATGTCTTTTTATTTATGATTTTTTATTAAAGAATAGAATGAATTGAAGTTATAGATAATTCCTATTATGATATGTTTGCATTTGTGGCCTTATTTGGTTGGTAATGCGAAGATCAGACACATCCTTCCATCTAAAGTTCTTTCTCTTAAAATATTTATGCAAAATGATGTAAATAAACCTATGAATAAACTATTTATGCAAAATGATGTAAATAAATATTACAAAGATTACAAATAAAGTTTGGCCTTTAAAGTTGCATATATCCTCTATGACCAACAATATGACATTCGTAGGGCGCAATGAAACGAGCCATTGCACTGATATATTTCATGGCCTTTTCAGCCTCTACATTTTAGAATTTTTCTATTGTTGACAAGATATGAATTTCACTTCAAAAATAAATGTAGTCCTCACACAAATATAGCACAAGTAGACAATACTATCACTTTACTTGGAAAGTATCCACAATGTACTTCCACTTGAAAATTGAGGTTATAATTGCAAAAATAAGATTCAAGAGGCCAAGGTTTAACCAATTATTACAAGAATGAAGAATGAAAAAGAGTTTTGCAGATGCTCAAGGTGGGAGGCCATCTTTGAGCTAGGCTCGCAGGAACAAAATTGTTCTTGGAGCAGTAAGAGGACTTTCCCACCTTCTCAATAGGCTTGATTCACGCATCATTCATGGCAACCGTAATTTCAAAAACAATTTGGTGGATGAAAACTATGTGGCACATTTCATTGATAATAGTCTAGACCAGTTAATGGCTTTGTCATTCACTGCTCAGATGGTGAATGTAGCTCACTTGAGTGCTACAATGCTCCCTGGCTCCAGAAGATGAAGTGGATCAATACCAAGACAAATATATACAACTTTGGCATTCTCTTGTTTGAAATACTCATTGGCAAGGATGAGAGATCTGATGAATTTGTGGATTTTCCTTCTATTTTGAAGACTGCATTTGTGGCCTTGCTTGGTTTGTAATGTGAAGGATCTAATGAAGGGATTAATCCAATAAACATGTAATTTCCCCATGTATTATGTCTATTATTAACATATGCCCAACCAAATTCCTGCAAGCATAAAAATCCATATTAAATGTAACCCCAAATATAGTGATTCCATATAAAGTCCAAGAAACACCAACATATAAATGCAATGTCAAAAATGTGAGGTGAAATGTCAACATTTGCACTCAAGAACTGTATTTCAATTTAGGTTGGTCAGAAAATGTAACCATGGAATGTAGTATTCATCTCTTAGGTCGGTGCATGATGAGCATTAGAAATGGAGTATTCAATGAATAATTGGGCATACAATCAAGGGCAGTTTGATCCTTGTTATGGTTTCATGATTAGTTTTCTAGGATTTGAGAAAATATACATGGAGTTTATTAAAGGAGTGGTAGAGATGAGAGTTTTTTGGGATCATGGCTAGGGTTGTTGCGTCGGGTTTTCATGCCGCCATCGCAATGCACACCAGAGATGGGGGCTGCGCAGGAACCCCCCATAGCAGATTAATGTTTGGATGCCTCCTCCCGCATCAGGGTAACCGATCTAATCAACCAATTGTAAAGGTAGTGCGGTCGATTTAGTTAGCAAGGGAAAGGTTATGGGCCATGTTACCTGAGGCATTTCATCACTCATTTGAACAGGAAGGAGTACGTGCCAATGAACAAAAGATGGGTGTAGCGGCCCTAGCTATAGCGGCCATGAGCCCGAAGACTCGAATTTTCCTGCCACAGATAAATACTCTTGTCAAAGCGGATGGATCTATGAAAAACACTCCCTATAAGTCAGATCTGGAGAGACCAAGGCAAAGACTAGATCCAAAACTAAATGGCGCATTTGGGTTCACAGAGGAATTTCCTGACCCAATCGAGCGAGGCCTCACAAAGAACGATCCACTCTGCATGGATGAAGATCTGATACAGATCTTCATCAAACTGATAGGGGGAAAACATTACTGCATGCGGCTCAATAAGGGGTCGAGTATCCAAGTTTTAAAGAAGGAAATCTAGATTCAACTTGGAACCCCAACAATATACCAAAACCTGATATATTAAGGACATAGTTTACAGGATAACCAAACACTCCAGCACTACGACATCATCAAAGATTCAACAATCATTCTAAATCTGCGACTGTGCGGTGGATGTAATGGAACTAGCTCAAAAAATATTGATTCCTTTCGGGATGCAGTCAAAGGAAAGGAAAAAATGCAAAATAAATCAGCATCACCACCAGAGCTACCAGGCCCTTATATTGTGGAACAAAAATTGGAATCTCCAACGCTTCAAGTATCTTTGCCGGAGGTAACTAATCTACACACAGATCTATCCAAAAATGTTGTTATTTGCATATTTAATGGGTTCTGGCGAAAATCAGATGCTCTACATCAATGGATCTTTTCACAATGGACATCTAATTGTGAGATATACCTTTTCCCAAAGGGGTTTTTTATTGTTAGATTTAACACAGAGCAGGAATGAAATAGCATTATCAATCAGGGGCCTTGGTTTTGGGGCTGTGATGGCCTCTTCACCACCCCTTGGTTTCCTGATTTTGATGCCAATACAATGAAAGTCTCAACAATGAAAGTTTGGGTAAGTCTTCATAATCTTCCTTTACATTTTTGGCATTACAAATTTCTAATAGCCATTGGGAATTTCATGGGGAAATTCCTAAAAATGGATGAAGACAGAGCTATCAGGGGAATATTCACATTTTCCAGGATATGTATAGAAATGGACTTGAGTCAGGGGCTACCAGATCACATCGCTTTGAATTTCAATAATTCTCTGTGGGCACAACCACTTGACTACGAGAACACAACATTCATATGTCGTGGTTGCACGCAAATAGGGCACCTCCAATATTCCTACGCACTAGCTCAAAATGACCCCAAAAAGAACAAGAAACAACCAAAAAAAGCCCAAAGGATGGTAGCATACCAGCCCGTTGGAAGAAGAGGACATGAACATAGATCCTACAAAGAACCAAAAAGAACCTGATACACAAATGGGACAGAAATATACATAGTAAGAGAATTCCCTAGTTACTCAGCTAGGGCCACTCATATCAAAATAGCAACAAGAAACACATCTGGAGGTAAGGGGCATCAAACGAACTCATGGATCTAAGGGCTCAGAATCTGACAAAGAACTTCCATTGATCACAATGGAAAACCAACTAGCTATTATTACACCTATCCCCAACTCTGGAGGTTGGCGACGAGTTGAGAAGAAGAAGGGCAGAAAATTATAGGCTAGCTGGAATTTATTCTTTTTCTCTTTTTTCTCTTTTAATTCATGTCATTACAGGAACAACTATCTGCATATGCTCAAGCATCTACAAAATGTAATTTTTTCATATGAATAAAATTACGACTTTTTTCTACGGGAAAAAAAAAGGAGTGGTAGCGACATTGAGAGGATTTTTGTCATGAAATTTTGGCAATACTCTCATAATGAATTATCTTCATTCTTTCATATGTTTTTTGCTCTCTTTTGGTCCTTAAGATATTATGTTGTATTTGAGAACATAAATTCATTGATGTGATTTAGGGACAGGATATCAACCTTTTATATTTATTTTTTTCGTTGATAGTGTGTTTCTTTGTTAACCTTATTTATCCAATTTTTTCTTTTTAGTTATTTATTATTTATATCATATGTTTCCTTGATTAATTGTTAGTTTTTCATTGAAATTCCATTGTACTCATCTCCATTTTTCTTGATGTTTGTTGATGCTTCATTTAGAGGCCATTTCACTATCTTCCTCTCTTCCTTGGGCATTAAGTTTCAGTGTTACATATAATACGTCAAATTTTTCAATCTTCCCTACCATTACCTTGGTGAATGGAAGAGTTATTTTTTTAAAAGAAGAAAAATTCATGCAAATTTTTTATGAACTCGGTGGAGAAAATGAGTCTTAAAGTCCAAGTTGCTAAAATGAATCCGATGAAGTGAGTAATCGAATAAACATACAACTACACCCATGTATTCTGTCAATTATTGACATATTCCCAACGAAATGCCTACAAGTAAAACAATCCAAAGTAATCGTAATCCCAAATATAGTAGTGCCATATAAAGTCCAAGTAGCAACAATATGTAAATCAAGTGTAAGGAATATCAAGTGACAACAACTAATGAAAACATAGAAAAAAATCGCAAGCCTATATTTACATATATTTAGTTGGTAATTGCAACCTCGTCATTTCTAGACAAAAAAGGCTGCTTCAACATAGAATATTTGAATTCAAAGATATCAATCACAAATATTACTACTTGAGTAGAAAGTTGCAATTAGGATGTCGATGATAACATGCATCTCTTGCTAGATTTGTCCTGTGATGATTTGGATTTAAATAGGAATGCAATAAAATACAGAGATAACCATATACATAAAGATGCAGCGGAAATAATGCTTCATTTCATTAATGGAAAATACTGAAATATGCTTACAACCAGAAATGGAATAAACAACGCTA
>APFE030878962.1:6610-18956 GCA_000404065.3 Pinus taeda
AATATGGGGGCTGTTGGTCTTCCACGAGATGTAGAAACTTTGGAATTTTGGGCCGCCCAAATGAGAAGAAGGCGCATTGGAATAATGTTCAGGGGTCCTCTTCAATCTCATTTAAAATTCAACGGTTGAGCTGGTTGGGCGAACAGTCTTCAACGACATCTAAAATTGGACGAATTGGACGTTTGAGCGAGTTGGGCGAAGAGTCTTTAGGTGGTCGTCTTCAATCACCACATCTAAAATTGGACGAATTGGGCGGCTGAGTGGGTTGGGCGCCAAGATGACAAGAAGGCGAGGGGAAATTTGTAAATAACTTAATCGCATCCTCTGGGGTTGAGAGGAGTAGGATGTTAGCCTCTTTGAACACAAACAATGCCCCTCTCACCCACTCAACTTTCAAAGTCTTTGTTTGCCAAAGAAAATATTTGGCATGTTAAATACAGACAATTCTCAAAGTCTTTGTTTGCCAAAGAAAATATTTGGCATGTTAAATAAAGACAATTCTCAAAGTCTTTATTTGGAAAGTTTATCAAATTTATATATGACTCTTCTAGAAACGCATTATTGGTATTAAGACCATTAGAACCTTAAACATTAAAAAAATCCATTAAATTACATTAAAAAAATTACATAATTTTACTCAATATTTTAAATAAAAAAATAAGATATTTATCTATATTTTACACATAAACTTTATACATATTTTCTAGACAATTTAATCAACAAAAACATTATCATTGCAATTAAGACATTGTTGTTATTTTCACTTAGTCCACAATGCAGAATTATAATTGACAAAATACTTTAATTTACTAATTAGTACAACCTAAATTGATTAGTTCTACACCTTAACTCTAACTTGAATTGAGCTATATATAAATTAAAAAGAGGTGCCAGCTACTATATAGCACTTATCATTAAAATTATCTTTATTAATAAAAAATTATAAATAAATAAAAATACAAATTTATATTTATCTTTATCATAAATATATACATTTCTTAAAAATGAATATTATTTTATTTAATGAGAAATATTTCGGCGGAAATCACATTGTAATATTTTTGTCGAGGCGTTTTGAACCAATGAGTGTGGTTCATCGTCAAGACAAGTTGAATAACCAGATCATGGCTATAGGTTAAATGGGGAGAGAAGATCTATATTGGACTGGGCATATGTAACTGTTTACATGAAATGATGGTAGAATTCTAGAGAAAGGAATATGTGTTGCATACGTTAAAGAAGGGCTATTATGATAAGCTATTGGATGCACAAAGTATAGTCAATGTGTTATAGAGATATATTCTTTGTATGGATAGAAGAACTATTGAGTCATATTTCTTTAGGAAAATGATATGTGACTACTTTTATGCTAACATTACTATTATCATAGTTACTTGTTGAATGAGATGTGTATGCACATGAGATTGGTGTTAGCTTTCTTTAGAAAATATATACATTCGCATGCGGGAAGAGACAACAAGTTGTGTAGTTTGCTTTACATATTTGCATGCATCAAAAGTAATAGCTAAAGGACTAGTTCTTTTGATAAATTTTATGTAAATTTTCATGTAAAAAAATTATAATTGATGTTTTAGTTAGTCCCTTCAAAGGATTTCCTTAGTGTTTTGTACTCTAAGAACATGTGCTTATGCGAAGGGAAATGCTAGCTATATGATTATTTATAAATGTAATCATGATGTCAATATTGATAACGATAACATGGCAGGTAAAGTTGGATTACTCGCGCAAGGCATAGATTATATTTAACGTTGTGGTAGGAAAAGGATTAATGGTCCATGGAGATGAGTACGAGTTGTGGGATCGTACATTGCTAGAACAATCATGCCATAAGGAACGTTGCATGTGGCGGTATGTAAGTAAAGGGTTTCATGGAAACTGTATTAGCTTTTAGCTAGTTATGTGACAACTTAATGATAATTCATTGTAATAATTTTATAACAATGGCTAGGGGATGGAATCCCTTGTAAGCCATTAAGTGAGGGGTGAAAACCCTCACGAGAGTTTAATAAAGAGATTAAACGTTTGCTGGTTTTCACCCTACGGGGTTTCCAGGGTATAATGGTGTTCAATGGTGTGATTTCCTTTTGTGTCAGTTGGATGATGTTGAATCCTTGAAGATGATGTTTCTTTATTTGATGTGATGATCATAATGTCCTAGTACGTGATTATTTAATATGGTTAAGGAAAATCATAAAATGGATGGAAGGTTCATGAGACAGTTTATGTTATTACACTACCACAGTGGTGGTTAATGGTTATGCAAATGGCTATGCAACTTACTGTCTTTTATTGCAATTTACTTGATGTATTAATGAACATTATATTTAATGGTTAATGAGGAATTGTGGAGTTGTGAATTGGATAATTACTTGTGGGTAATTTGTATAAAAAAAATTCTAACTCCCTGCTTTTACATGTGAAGTTACCGGGGTACATTACATAGCACTTATCATTAAAATTATCTTTATTAATCCAAAATTATAAATAAATAAAAATAAAAATTATATTTTCTCCTTATAATTTTCCCCTTGACATTCCAAGCCCCATAATTTACCAAAAGATGTCAAGCATGCTGTGTTCCTACCCAAAGAGCCATCATTTCCCCTATTGGTGACATTCTTTTCACCATTACAACCCAATCCTTTGACCAAATGATGCTGGCCCCCATCGTGGAAAATACTGCCCCTTTCTACCTAGAAGCCCTCACCCAACTTTACCAAAAGCTGGAATTTGCTACTAGAGCTAGAATTTTTGAGATTTTCTTGCCAGAGAATGCCCAATTGCCCAAAAATAATCCTCCATATCCTTCTTTCATTTTCCCTAATCAGGCCAAGAAGATTATTTCCATGATTTCTTACATTTTAGGCTATCATTCTGATCAGTGGGTAGATGAGCCCATTTTAGAATTCCTCTCCATATTTTCCATGGACAACAAGCCCTCCTTGGTGTTCAACTTTAGACAATTTTTGGCTGATAATATCCATGAACAATTCATAAAGTTTCCTACAGAACCGGTGTTCAATTACACCTCTATTTTGATTTATATGTCCCTCTATTATCAGGTAGATAAATTCATTTTTGCATTACAGAAGCTGGATGATGCAGGTTACTAGAAGCCAGTAATCTTTTGGACCTCATTGGTTATGAGAGAACAACAGGAATTCAGTTATAATCAGTTTATCGAAGACTTTGTTCATACAACAATGAACATTTTGAATAGTGTAGTACATCCCAAAATCAGTGAGGAAATCAAGAGAATTTTTCATTTGTCTATCCAAGCAAAGATAGGGGATTGGTATTCGTACCAAAATTACATAGAAATCAGGGTATATGGTTGTGAATTGGCCCCCTATAAACTTCCCAAATACCTCCCAATCAGGATTTTTTCCCTGGAGTATATCAGGCAGATGTTGGATTCAGATGACATCCACTTTGTAGTGGCCATGAAGAAGGCACAATTCAGAATAGAGACATGGGTGGGCTCATATGTGTGCAACACAAGGACAACAAGTGAAGAGAAATGAATTTCAGTTTGAGCTTTACATGGTCTTATGACCCCTGCGGCATCATCTCAAAGATTAGAGTGGAGAATAAAAACGCTCTTTACATTCATAATTCAAGGCTAGACATAGAACAATACGCCAATCAGCTAGAGTGGGCAGAAAATACCTTGCAGGAAGCTGAAGAACAACTTGTTTCTACTTCTATTTTGCAGACTCCTATTCCTCAGGAAAAATCAAGCAAAAGACAGAGGGAGGAAGGATCATCATCTACAACCAAGAGTGAAGCCAAAGAATTCAGAATCAGTTATAGGAAGAGAGAAAAGGTAACTCCAAGAGTAGAATTGGACAAAGAAACTGAAGAGCATGCAGCCATCATCATCACAGATTCACCACTTGCAACTACCAAATTCACAACATCTCCTTCTAAACCTTCATCTTCACAAGGTCACAAGGAAATTGAGCTGGAATCACAGAATGTCCAAACAGAAAAAGAGAAGATAGTTTTTGACAGGTACAGGGAGATAAATCTTGGAAATTAAATTCTAAAGAATAACACTTATAACCAATTTTGGAATCAGACTTCCAACTCACAAAGTAGGTTGTTGTTAGTCTTTGATACAGAGCATGGAAAAATGCAGATGTCTTTTCTTGAGACCCAGATTCCACAGCCAAAATCAGCATTAGACTACAAGAGCACAACTTTTGAATTTAGCACAAAGGACATACATCCCATTAATCAAATGGAGATTCACAAGCAAACTGGTGAAATGATATCCTCTACTTTAACTAACACTGCTATTTCACTTTCTAAATTGTGGGTTTCTTTCACAAATGTCCAGTCACAGTTGAAGATGGAAAAAGTCTCCTATTTGGCAAAGGATAACATGATCAAGTCTTTGGAAGACTTGGTGATTACGATAGGGTATGACCCTAAAGATGTCAATGCTGCTAATGATATTTTTGAAAAGGAGAACCTGGACATTGCAGCCTTAAGAAAGTAGCTCAAGCTACCAGCCATATAGGATGCAATGACCAAGGATATTGAAGAAAATCAAGCACATAAATAAGATATGATGAAATTGATCATACAACACAATATAAATATTAAGTAGATGGAGGCAGAATTGGAGAAAATGATAAAGGAGAAGGAAGATAGTCTGAAGGTGGCCATTTTCCCCTTAGATGTTGTACCTATTTTCCAGCTTCTATCAATAGGGGCAAGCACTGCAGTTGCCTCCTCCACTCAGACTACCAGTGTTGAACAGGTAACGCAAACCTTACAGAACATGTCACTACAATAAAATGAGGTCGAGACTTTGCAGGGCCAAGTCAAAGCTTTAGAAGTGCAAAAGGCCAAAGATGAAGCTGCTCGGATTACTGAAATGGAGAAATCCCAGAGACTGATTGAAAAGTTTCACAAGGTAGAGAGGGACACTTCAATTGGTTAGACCTTTGCCCAAGCTAAGGAAACTATTTTGATTAATATATTAGACTCTATGAATGAGATTTTTCACTCTATCCAAATCATATTTCAGCAGAAAGAGTTGATAGAGAAGGCTAAAGAAACTATTGTGTAAGGAAGAGAAAATATGGGAGAGATGCCCATAGAAGCCTCTAATATAATCAAGTTCTTAAACTCAAAGTCCAAGTATGAGTTGGAGGAGTTAGGAATCAGTGATAGAACTGCCACCATTCTGGAAGTCAAGAAAGTCTTGACAAAGAGAAATCTCATTGATCAGTTGGAAGAAAGGTGTGAAACCTTAGAGCTACATGTAAACAAGTTCACAAACAGAACTGAGGCCTTAATGCAAAAGGGACTGCCCAGTATCTATGTTATAAACGAAAAATTTATCACTCAGGAAGACTATATCCTCAAGATGAAAGAAGTGGCTAAAAGAAACATCAGTGGAAGTAAGGGCAGCATGAAAGCGAAGGTGTTTTGAAAACTATGTCAAACGATTTCCATGTAGAGAATGTGGTAAAAACACATTTTTACCGTAAAACCAACTTTTCCCAAATACACAAAGGTGGATGAAATTTATTGCAGGGTAATAAAATTGACAGTTCCAGATGAAAAGAGATGGAAGAAATTGGCTGATTTATTGGATTGAAGGATAATTCAAGAGCAGTAAAATAACTTTCCAGTGCCGCAGCTAGCATGATGGTCAGTTTAGCATCGCAGCACTGTTTCAGGTTGACTCAGCAACCGAAACCATCAAAATAGGGCCATCTTTCCATTCAACATCCTACATAGCCTATTCTTTTGCTAGCATTAGATGATATATTTTATAATTAGGCTAAAAATACATTATCAGTTTAACAACTTTGTGAAGAATTTTTGTAATTTTCATTATAAATACTTTGTTGTTTGAAGTATCAGGGGTTGATTTCCGAATCTAATTTCCTTTTGCATATTGTAATTTTCAAAGTACTGGAGCATCAATAATATAGGGACCTTTCACATGATTCATTTGGTGTACTAAATGGTGATGTGTCTCTTCTATCTATTTCTTTAAACATTGTTTTTCCTTTCTCTGTTATTCTAAATTTCTGAATTAATCAATAGAAACTCTGATAAATAGGATTCGTTATTCAGAGCGCCCTATTTTGGTTGTTGTTAATTTTAATGTTTTCCACTAAAGTCAAATCAAGGAATTCTTAATTGCTTCTTGGTTTCTATTGAACCTTACACTTCTGTTGTTCCACTATTCATTTAATTTTTGAAAAGATCCAGTTAATGTAACCTAGCTTTCCCTATGAGAACTCCTCTAAAAATTGATGCAAAACTCCAATTTAGTTTATAGACTCCATGGCCCAATGGAATTATAATACTCAAATCAACCAAACCTTTCAAACAAAACAAACAAGTACATTCATAACTAGCCTAAAATTCACATAAAAACAAAGCTAAGTTAAATAGAGAGATCCCTCTTTGAAGATGTCAGGGTTAGATCCCAGCTTCCAAAGTGATTTTGATGTCGTCCAATGTGTTTACTCCCTCAACCTCAAAAGTACAGAACGACAACATAGTGACGACCATACTGGGGAAGAATACTTTTTAATCTAAAACATTATTAATCCCTGGTATCTAATCAGTATTTCTATAAATCAAGACTTATATATCATTATGAAATACATGATTTGAGGTTGTTATTTTGTAAATTTTCTAGTGTGTCATTGATTTGATTTTTATTTGTGTGTTGATTTTTAATAGACCTGGCTCCCAAAATAATTTTCACTAGATCTCACCCTGACCCCAAGCCGCTGAATTTGTAGATAACCCTGAGAAATTGGTGAGGAAGAAAATTTTTATAGAGTCAAGGTAGTAATAGTCCATTGTCTAGATTCAATTCTCTTCCTGAGAATATTAATTTGTCAATGTCTAATTCTCTCCCAGAGAAATTTGAAACTATACAATATATAGAGTTTGATTTTCCTTTCCAACATAGTTTTTTTAGATCAAAGTTAGAGGCTTTTATAGATCAAACTATTGTTGATAAAGCCCTACAACAACCATACACACCCCAGACCCAATATTTTGAAACAGATCCTAATCTTGAATCCTTACAACAATTTGACAAATTACAAGGTCTAGTTTCAGTGTTGGACCAAGCTATTGAAGAAGCTTTTATTCAACAATCCGTTGAATTTTCTGCTTTAACAGTTGCAGCTGCCTCTTTGTCTAGTCAATTTTCCCAATCAGTTCATCTATAGCCTCCCAGTCCTACTCATTCCATAGTTTCAACTTCCTCACTTGTGATCTCTCAAACTATTATTCCTACTATCCCTATAGTTATCAAAACTACACCTACATTAGGTCCATTTTCAAGTCAATCTCCCAGAATAGTTATGGCCGGTAGGTATGCACCTTTGGTGTTACCAGGTCAGCTAAAAGTTATGCCTAGAGATCACCAATCTAAAATTGTGACCTTCGATAACACTTGGGCTTATATTGCTCAACAACATGTGGATAGGACGAATGATGTGTTTGACCTTCAATAAATAGATGAAGCTGATGTTAAAATGAGATTGTTTGCTCAAACTTTAGGAGGTGATGTCAAAAAATGGTTTAGGGGTTTACCTACAGGAAGTATAGCCAACCTTGATGCTTTCCATCAAAGTTACTTAGCTAGATGGGAGATCAGGAAAATTCACTTCAACTCCTAAATGAATATAAAAGACTGAAAAAAAAACAAATGAGAGTGTGGAAGAATATTGTGAACAGTTTAATACTATTTACAATGCCATTCCACAAGAAATCAAGCCCTCCCCTAGCCTAGCTCTAATTGATTTTCTAGATGGTTTCGATGTAGACATGGAATATCAACTTAGAGAGGGAGACCCGAAAACTTTGGAAGAAATGCAAGCAAATGCTATTAAAGTTGAAGCTAACATCCTAGCCAAGAAGGCCAAATTGAAATCTGATAGCAGAGTTCTATAAAGGAAGAACATTCTACTTCTATTGTTGATCATAAAATTGATAACCTAGTGAGAGTAGTGAATCAGATGATGCAAAGAGTGAACATCAATGACAAAACTCAAGTAAGAGAGAACACAAATGCCCCTCAGACTAGAAACCAAAACTTTAGAAGGAATGTTCCCCAAATTAAACAAAGAGAACAAAAGGGTCCATACTAGCAGGTTCAACCTCCTTTTCAGGAAAATTACACAGACGATGAGGGGAATATTGTTGAATATTTGGATGATAATCAAATTAATTTGATGGGGATAAATGATGATGGAATAGTTTTCCTCACTCAAGAAGAGCAGGAACTTTTTCACCTAGCCCAAACTAAACTAGATTCTGAAGAGTCAGATGAATATAAACAAGGCTTTGAAAATGCCATAATGGAAGTCCATATGTAGTATAACCTTAGGAGCAAAAAGAATCCAGACACTCTCAACATCAAAAACTCAGATAACCTGCTAAAAAGCCATCTGAAATTGAACCTAGGAAAACCACAAATAGTCTTCCTAAGAAAACTGTGGATAATTCTGACAAGGAAAAGGTAGAAATCCCTATCAAAAAGGTTTTTGACTGTGTTTCCAAAACTACTCAAACAGATATCCCAACCTAATCCAGGTGGATCTTCAGATACAATGGAATGGAAAAAATCAAAAATCAAAGTGATCAGAATGAAGTCAACCCAGGACCAGAGCAGAGATCTCATCTTTCTGATTCCAACGGTGCAAACGGTACTTCAATATGAGTCTGGATGTTGAAGTTATTGCAAAAAGAAGGGTTCTTCAATCCTTAAGAAAATGAGGAATTTCCCTTGAAAAAGGAGTCTTAAGCCTTCAGGCCAAATCACCATCGGAGGTTGCATAAGGGTGGACTTAAGGTTTGGGCCGTGGAACCCCCGATCGCTGATCTCTGATCAGATCAGATCGGCAGATTGGAGGCAATCGCAATCGGCGGTCATATATATATATATATATATATGGATATCGGCGAGTGGATAGTGCGATCAGCGATTAGCTGGATCGGTGGAACCCTTATCAGTCACTCGGGGTGACACATGTGGGGGATGCCGATGCAATCGGTGATCAGTCATTCCCGAGGACCAGGACAGGGACACAACGATATGCTGATTCACGACCTCAGCGTGGACCCGATACAGATTATATCCCCGATTTAATAATATTTGAAATCTGGGTGAATGGTTTTTGGCGGATTTCTTAGTGTTTTCGGGATCTTGGAAGTTTTATTGTTTAGACGATAAGAGGCCATTTTTAGGGATGGTTGTGCCCACCGATACTTTCATTCTACCAACCTCCATAGTTAACCAAGTAAGCCCCGTTTTAAATGGGATTTTGTCCAAGAATCCTTTATAAAAGAGGATCAACGGAAGAGCATGAGAGGATGAATTTTGATCATTGCAACACCTGTGTTTGAATAGTTACACGATTCCAGCCCCTTCTATTGCTTCGTGAAACTTTGGTGTTGCATACCACTCCATCTGAGGCATTCATTTCATAGCCATTAGGCAGATTGGAGGTATAAGCCTCTTTATGGACAGATTGATAAATCTAATTCTATTCATTCATGCCATTTAATAAGAAAGGCCTCCCCATTGTTGAGTTGGGCCCGGAGACATAGTCCAAATTGGAGGAAATCTGTTATCAAGCCTTGGTGTTCTCTTTTGTGCCTTTTATGTGTTTTATTCTTCTTTTCATATGTGCACATTTATGTGTTAAGCTGCAATTTTATATGCAATTCTTTTCTATACATCTATAAGTAAAAACATCCTAGATCAAGTGGTATCAGAACAGGGCTTTTTAGGTGTGAATTTCATGTTTGTATGTTAAAAGAGGCAGGCTTCAAATAGGCGAAGGGAATCTAGAACCTTTTGATCCAGAGGTCGGGCATGCACCTCGAAGAAGAAACATGGCTAAAGAGGAAGCTTGTATTGAAGAGGAGTGCAATTTCAGAAACAATTTCTATTCAATGGAAGAGAATATCAGTCAGCTGGTTATAAGATTGGAAAAAGCTGAAGAGAGGAATCCAGAAGGACAAGGTTTAGCACATGGGAATGATGGAGAGGAACCCCCTCCTTCTCCTTCTGGTGGTGAAGGTTCTTCTTCCCTCACCACCATAATCAGGGAAATCCAAAGAATGCATCTAAGAAACCTTTTTTTAAATTAGATGTTAAATTTGATCTTCCTGTGTTTAATGGTGAAAGTAACACAGAAAAGATTAACAATTGGATTAGGCAGATTGAGGTTTATTGCAGGATTCAGCAAATCATAGAGGATGAGGTGAAAATCCAGCTGGCCTCTCTATGGTTGGGCAACATAGCTCTCGTTTGGTGGGAGAGTAAATTGAAAGCAGTAAAAATGTGGGTAAGCTCTTTTCCTCATGGTATAATTTACTTCTGCGTTAAAGGAAAAGCTTTATCCCTTAGGATACAAATAGAAAGCTTTCATGAATTGGCAATATTTTAGGCAAGGCAAAGGGAAAGATGTTCAAAGTTTCACAGAAGAATTTAGGAAGCAAGCATTGAATTTGGGTATTGCACTAGATACACCTGAAGTTGTAACTAAGTATATTGGCTCACTGCATAGTTATATTTGGCATTCGTTATTGTTTTTTGAAACAACCACTATTGACACAGCTAGTGTGAAAGCAATTCATATTGTGAACAGGGGCAAGAATGAAAGAGACCAATCCAAAAAGCCACCATTCAAGCCTCCCAATGGCAAATCCAAAGCGAAATGGAAAGGGAAGGAGAAGAAAACAACAGCAACGAAAGAGGGAGAGCGGCCTTATTGAAATCATTGCAAGAAAGAAGGCCACGATGATGATCACTATTGGAAGAAACATCTAGAAAAATTCCCAAAGAAGTATGGAGGAAAAGAGATGCAAAAAACAATGGCAGTAGCACAGCAAGACCTTGGATCAGATTCAGGAGATGAGGCACTGGTCACAGCAGCGGGAACAAAAGGTACCCTTACACCTCCTATTGATTCTAAATCACATGGAAGCACCATTTCTGTAGATGAGTCCCTTTCAAATGATAGAAAAAGAATTGAATTATTTCATATCAGAGTTGTAGTAAATCATACCAAAGTAGAAAATCTATTTGATACAGGGTCCCAAGCAAATTTAATTGCAGAATCCCTAGTAAAGAAGCTTGGCTTAGTAACAAAACCGCACCCAAAGTTGTACCCGTTGGGATGGATACATGATAAAGCTAAATTGAATGTAACCCAACAGTGCAAGGTAAAATTTGTGATTGCTTCTAAGCTGGTAGATGAAGTAGAGATGGATGTTATACCATTAGACATCTGTGGCATTGTATTAGGGAGCCCCTACCTGTATGACAGAAAAACTGTCTTTTTCCATCATGAGAATAAATACCACATCACTAAGGATGGGATAGAGTACATAATGCGGGCTCATCAAAAAAAAATTAACACCAGCCTTGTAAGTGTTGGGTAGATGAAACGCCTGGTAAATTCCAGCAAAACATGCATGCTTATGGTCATCAGGGAAAAGGAGGCCGAAGTCACAGACGTGTTCCAAGGCTACGATGGGAAGCATAAATAGGAATTGATGGATTTAATTGTTGATTATAATGCATTATTTCAGGAGCTGTGGGGACTATCTCTAAATAGAGAGATCCAACACGAGATCCACCTGTTGCATGACACCCCTCTGCCGAATATTGACATGTACAAAATGTCAACATTCGAAATGGGGGAGATCAAGCGTCAAGTGCAGCAATTGCTGGACCAAGGCATGATTAGGCCGAGCTCCTCTCTATGCGGGCTGCCAATTGTTCTGCCAAAGAAAGACAACAGCTAGAGGATGTGCGTGGACTACCGCGCGCTCAACAAAATATCAGTAAAAAATCGTTATCCCCTCCCACGCATAGATGATTTATTGGATCAATTAAAAAATGTTGTATATTTCACAAAGTTGGATTTGAGCAGTGGCTATCACCAGGTCCGAATTGCGGAGTAGGACATGTGGAAAACCACTTTCAAAACCAAGCAGGGGCTATTCGAATGGATGGTAATGCCATTCGGGCTTTGCAACGCTCCAGCCACCTTTATGCAGGTTATGAATCATATATTTCAACCTTTCATTGATAAGTTTGTTCTTGTATATTTAGATGATATACTAGTTTTCAGCAAGAGTTGGTTTGAACATGTGATCATGTAAAGAAAGTGCTTCATGTGCTGAAGAAAGAAAAACTCTTTGTAAAATTGTCAAAGTGTGAGTTCGGGAAAACCTCTTTGGGCTACCTAGGTCATATTGTTGGTCATGGTCAGTTAAAAATTGATCATGCTAAAGTTGAAGCAATTGTAAATTGGCC
>APFE030878963.1:0-10836 GCA_000404065.3 Pinus taeda
AAAGGCATCCATGGCCTTTTCAATGAGGGTGGAGTAAATAATTTTTCCAGCCTACTTATGGAACTCTATTTGATCAATGGGATGAACATCCCTGCCCAACACCTCAAAATTAGTCTTCTTGTAGTCTATCAAGGTCTTTGGTTGTTGTACAGTGGGTTGCAAAAATGATGCTTGCTTTGATATCAAACGCTGACATCAATCTTGTTTGGTTTGGTGGTGTAAGCTTGAAGTATTGGGCATATGTCTCTGCTTTGAACTTTTCATTCCTCATCTTTATCTCTTTGAATTTGTTTTTGATATCCTTTTCCTTGTCAGTTGGCCTGACCAAGGACGAAACCTCCATACTCTGTTGTCTCTCTATCATTTGTGTGTTGGAGGTTGATGGCTACTGTGTTTCACCTGATGCAGCTGCTTCTTTACTTCTTTGCCTCATTGTCTCAGTGTCAGTCATTTCCACTGATTCAATGTTCTCCACATGATCAGTCACATGATTTAACTTGGGCTTCTTTCTTAGCTCAAATAGTTCATCAGTAGTATGCATGGCAGAGCTGGATGCCTCTTCCATGTTCCTCTTTGGATTCTTCTCTTCATTCGCTGCTGTCTATAACATAGGATGAACATTCATTAGTTCTCCTAATTCTGGAACCTGCAGGAAAGAGCTCTGGTCAAATTGCTTTTCTAAATCAATTAGTGTGTTCTCAACATCCACAACTGTGTTGTCCATATCAATCAATGTGTTCTCGACATAGTCATATTAGTTGGCAAAATGTTCATTGTCTGGTCTTGGATGGTGGATGTAAGGTGCCAATTTGACCTTAAGTCTCAACTTGTTTATGACTCCATGAGAGTCATAATGCCATATGAAGTTGTTTCTGAATTTCATCTGTTGTAGTAACTTATCGACTTCTGGTCCAACCTCTCTATTGTTGCAAATGAATGGGCCTATTTGGTTTTTCACCTTGAACTGGGTTTTCTTCCTAACAGATAAGAAGTGGACCTCATCAGAATTGATGATTTGTCTGAAATATTCAAGGGAAAATATTCTCATAGGGAGGCATTTTGGCAATTTATAAGGGGCTAATTGGTAGCCATAAATTCTGATATTAGTGTGGTTCTGGTAGAGGTACCAGTGTCCCACCTTGCTATTCTTTGCCAACTGCAGCACTCTCTTGATGTCTTCGCTGATTCTAGGCTGAGTATTAGAAGTAAACATGTTCATGACTGGGTACACAAAGGAGTCTATGAAGTCTTTGTAGGTGAACGCTGTGGAAAACCTCTGGACCAAGGGTGTCTAGTAGACCACTACTCTCTCCGTTCCCCTAGTGTCCAACTTCTGGATGCTCACTGGAAACTAATCTGTTTGGTAATACAAAAACATATAAAACAACATTGAAAAGTATTTGATAACTCTTTCAATGGGCAATCTGGTGAGTTGTTCATGCATTCTGTCTGTAATGAACTGAGCATAATCATACATGATAGCAGAAGGCTTTCCTAGAGTGAAAATAGACAGGAAGGCTAGGATGACCTCATCCACATGCTCATCTGATGTGTATCCTAGGATGCATGAGAACATGGTGATTATGTGTCTGCTAGTTTTTGAGAAAATGGTGGCATCATAAGGTGGGGTATCTGAAGGAGTATGGCGCTCTTCAATGATGAAATGATGGAAATTTTGCTTGATTTTTACCTATTCTAATGTGATGTACAAGTCTAACAGGTTTCCAATGGACAAAGGAGTCTGATTAGGGATAGATTGGATTTGTAGCATTTGGTCAATTCACCCAGGTGTAATGGTGAATAACAACTCTTGGTTTGGGGCAACAATAGCCCTTTGGATAGGGACATAACAAACATGACAAAAATGTACAATATCTGGGAAAGGGTGAACTTCTGGGAATGCGTATTTGGGTAAATTGGATTCCCAAAGGTTTATGTCATCTGTATGGTTAAAAAATCAGTCTTTACTCCAACAGTGGAGCCTCAGAAGGTGGGTTGGAGTTGCAATGTCTTTTGTTTGGAAATCCCTGTCTGCTAGGGCCAAATGGTCAATGCCTAGGTGAGGGGTTGAGACCGGTCTGACATCTAGAGAGGTCTGGGCATCCATCTTGAGGATAAAATGTGGGAATTAGGCTAGTACAAATTATATAAGTGAAGCTTTGAATAGGTCTATACAAAGATAGGGTATTAACAGTTTGCAGGATAAGGGTTTGGGTATTTTAGGGGGGAAATATTTTCAATTTAGGGGAAATCAATTAAATTCAATTAATTTTTTCTTGAATTCACTGTACATTTTTAAACCGAGAGGGTCGTTCTGGTTTTTTGTTAAAATACCTGGAAATGGTGGTATAAGCTACAAACTGGTGTGAATGATAGTTGCAGAGGGTACTCTGGCTTCAATTATGCACTGGATGGCTGAACTGGGCATCTGGAATGTGTTTGGGAGGTAGTTGGCAGTCAAATTTGGTTGCAGAGGCTCCGGGTGGCGTAGGAAAGCCTAGGAGGCATTCACAGAGAAAATGAACGAAAAAGGGTGAAAAGGGGCGTCTTTCACCTTTTAATTGGCAATGGTTAGAAATTGGCGAGGAATTTCATAATGAACAGTGATGGTTTTGGGCTTTAGAGGGGAGGTGGTTTTGGGGGTCATCACACTACTTTTGGGCATCAGGCGTATTTCGCGGAGAGCATGCGAATTAGCGTGGAGCTGCCACGTAACGAAAAGAGGCCCAAGAAAAACCACCCATTTCGTGTGCTATTGGGTGGGTAAAGGTCGGCAAGGAAATCAACGCGATATGGATGCACGCCGTCAGATCTGGGGGCGGTAGATCGGACAACTGCCACACGGTGGAGCTGCACGGCGGGAACTCGAGCAAAGATCTACAGGGCCCAAGGGATTAATTACAAATAATTGTAATTATTTAATGAATTAGGCGGGGTTAAATATAATGAACGAGTTATAGAGTGGGGCCAGGATTAAATGCAGAGTTAATTAAATAAAGTGGAATGGAGAGAAAACTTAGAGTAAAGGGGTTTTAAGGGGTAAAAGGGATTATGTGGGGAAATATAGGAATGGGGGAGTTAATAAAGGAATGCGGGGGGGTGGGGGGAATTTAACCTTAGGATAAAATTTTTTAGTGGATTTTTAGGCCAAATAGGGAAATCAATAAGGCGAAAGTGGTTTCTTCAAAGGGGAAAGGGCTTCACACTAAGGAAGGGGGGTTTTTGGTTAGGGGGATGAGTTTGGAGGGTAAATTGCTAGAGAAATGTGTGAAACCAAAGGGCAAGGGTGAAAATGAAGGGAAAATGGTATTTTCTTAGGAAATGATGGGGATATGGGGAAATTAGTGAGTATTTAGTGGGGGTTGAAATGGAATGAGGGAAGTTAGCCAAATCAACTTGTGACCATTCTTTCAATTTCTTAACTTCTCCCGCACACTGAAACATATGATTAAGCATGGTAAATATGTTTTTTCTTCACTTTATTGGGTGCATTTAAGCTCGCAGACCCTTTCTTTCCTTTTTCTTTTGAAAAGTAAACTATCTAATTCTAACCTTATATCTTCCAATGGCTCAGATTAAGCTTGTGAGCACATTTTATTTCTCTACATAACTACTGATCTGCCAAGATTAAACAGTTTGGCTAGATCTTTATTGTCTATTTATAAACATGAAATTTAAAACATGAAATAGTCAAGATTAAACAATTTGACTATCATGGGTTGTGGCATTTAAGACAAGCTACACACAACCATTATTTTGGACAGTAAAGTAAAAAGCAGTGGCACTTAGACTTGCACACTTTCATGATCTGTTTTTGTTTGGGGTTCATATATTTTCACTTTTTTGATATTTTCTTATTCTTTTTGTCCTTTGATATTTCTTTTTGGACATACCCTCTTTACATTTTTTTTATTTTTAACATGGAAAACATTTGTAGAAAAGAAAATGTATGTACAATATTACAAAATCAACCACAACCAATTCAAAATTATGAATCCTATTAATTTAGGACCCTAACAGTGGCTCTACATGGGGATGGAATTTCCTGGTGAAATGACAAGAACTCTAAAGACCAGTTTCCCTAGAATTGTTACTGAAGTTACCTTGTAAACCATCCTTATTTGATTTTCCTTTATTGATACTTATGATGGTGAAACCTTCAAAGCTTAGGGCCTTCTCTCCGGGTTCCAACTTCAAAAGATCACCATTCAACCCAATCTACACTCTGCAATGTTATGTACAATGATGAAAAGTAAAGTGAACTATTGTTAATCTATAGAAATATAATGATTCAACATTCTACCATTGACAGGTCCTCTTGGTAGATCTGATCCATCTATCTATCTCAAGAAAAAGGCATTGTTACCCTTATAGCCGTAAATGGCAAAAGGCCCTTTCCATAAGAAGTCAAATTTGCCATGTTTGCATTTGTCTTCCCTTCTTGAATCCCACTTAAGAACCTTATCACCTATGTAAAAATCATCTGCTTTGGTCTTTTAATCAAATACCTCTTTGATTTTGTCCTAGATTACCTGTGATTTTACATATACTTATTCTTTGGTCTGCTGCAAATGTATGGTTTGATTTATCCTTCTCTAGATATCATTTGGTTCCACCTGTAATTCCTGGATGATCTTCATCACTAGCACTCCCAAAGATGACGGAAAAACAACATCCATCCCATATACTAACGGATAGGGAGATGTGGCAATGGACTTCTTGGTAGTTAGTGTGTCTGCCCATAAGGCATTGACCAACATTTTGTTCCATGTCTTTTTGTTGTCTTCCAGTAATTTCTTAATGATATTGACCAGGGTTTTGTTAGAGGATTCTGCAAGTCCATTACCTTGAGAGTAATAGAATGTGGAGTGGCCAAAGGTGATGTGGTATTTGTTACAGAAGTCTATCATTCTCTTGGATTTAAAGGCAACTGCATTATTAGTAATGAGCTTCTAGGGTCATCCAAATCTTGACAGGATATTATTTTCTAGGAAGGAGATAATGATAGTGTCTGTGGATTGTCTAGAAGGTATGGCTTCTATCCATTTCGTAAAATAGTCAGTGGCTACCAGAATCCACTTATGCTAGGCTGAGGAGGCTGGATGTATTTTTCCAATGAAGTCTAACCCCATTATTGAAATGGTATTTTAGTGGAGATTGGTTTAAGAGGCAAGGGTAAAAGTTTTCTCTTTCCCTCAAATATCTGGCACTTATGACAGGAGGTCACATGTTTTTTAACATCTGAAAAAAGAGTGGGCCAGTAAAAACCAGCTCTCAGAATTTTGTCAGCAGTAGGTTTCCAATACAACTGTCCTCCACAATCTCCTGCATGAAACTCTTGCATAATTTTATCAGCTTCATCTTTCAGTAAACAGTTTAAAATAATACCACTAATGTCTTTCCAAAACAAAGCATTATTTATAATACAATATCTCAATGACTTCATTTTCAAAAATCTAGTTTTAGTTCTTGTCAAACCAAGAGGATCTTGTAAGTTTAGTAATACAAATATGATATCTGCATACCAAGGTGAATCTTTAAAAGGTTCACTAATATGTGGAGTCACCATCTCTTCTTGATCATCAAGAGCTCCAATGAAATTAATATCTAGGGCCTCACAGTTCGATTCAACCATGAGTTTGGTTAAACCTTGGCCTTTGATAAGTTTAGTATGCTTTATTTCTATGTCATATTCTAATATAGTGGCAATCCATTTGCCTCTCTTTCCTTCAAGCCCATTTTGTGTCAAAATGTCCTTAACTACTGAGTTTGGAACATAAGCAATGATGTGAGAATACAAAATGTAGTCTTTGAAATCTTTGATGGCCTTTACTAAAGCTAATGCTTGTTTTCCCATAATATTGTATTTGAGTGTGGCATCCCTTAAGGATTTACTGAAAAATGCTATTGTTTGTTCATATCCTTGGTCATTCTTTTGCAGCAAGACTGCTGCAATCATGTGTTCTGAAGCAAAAGAAAAAATTCTAAAATCTTTCTGAAAATCAGGACTTATAAGGACTGGATTTTTGGTTAAGGCTTCCTTGATGGCTTCAAAGGATCGTTTGGCTTCCACTGTCCATTTAAGTGTTGAGTCCTTTCTCAACATGTTATTTATTTCTCTAATCAATTTTGCTAAATTTGAAATGAATCTCAAGAGAAAATTTATCTTGCCTAAAAATGACTGTAACTCTCTAGTGTTTCTAGGATGGGCAATGGTCAAAATGGCCTCTATTCTAGTAGGATCTATTCTAATTCCATCTTTGGATATTATATGTCCCAACAGCTTACCCTCTTCTAAACCAAAGAGTGTCTTTTTGGGATTTAAAGAAATCCCAAATTTCCTACATTTGATGAAAACTCTTCTTAAGTGGTCTAGGTGTTCATTATCAGATTTAGAGAAGACAATGATGTCATCTTGGTATACCAATAGGAAGTCACGGATCTCCTTGGCAAAAGCCATATCCATAGCTCTCTGAAATGTTGCTCATGCATCCATTAATTTGAAAGGCATCTTCAAATACATGAAGGTACCCCATGGAGTAGTAAATGCAGTTTTGGCTTGGTCCTCTAGTTGAACTAAGATCTGGTTATATCCAGAAAATCCATCAAGTAAAGAGATTTTGGATGAGCCCACTACTCTCTAAAGAATATGGTCCATTTTTGGTAGAGGATAGTTGTCTTTTAAGGAGACCTTGTTCAAATTTCTGAAATCGACACAATGTCTGATTTCTCTAGTCTTTTTCCTAGTAGTGACTAAGTTTGAAATCCAATCTGAGCATCTAATGGGAGCTATAATTTGGGCATCAAACATTCTTTTAACTTCTTTCTCAATAGATGGCATAAGAACTGGGTTAATTCTCCTAAGTTTTTGTTTGAAAGTTTTATGATCTTCTTTGAGAGGCATTTTTTTGTTGGATTATGCTGGTGCCATAAGATATTAGGTCTTCATAACTGCATGCAAAAACATCCTGGAACTCTTTAAACAGATTTATGTATTTTACCTTTTCCTCTAGAGGTAAAGTTTTTGATAATTTAATGAGTTTAGGTTTTTGGTCAGTTCCTATGTTACATTCTTCTATATCTGCTCTTAAAGGCTCTAGTTTCAGTTTCCTAGCTACATTGTTTGAGTCAAACAAATCTTCTAAGGGAATTAATCCATTAGGCAAAAAATTATTTTTAAGATTAAGAATTTTAGGATCATCATTCATTATTTCCTCTATTTCTACATTCGCTAAGTTATCTACTTCCAATCTAGTGAAATTAATAGGTTTAGCTATATCTAAAATATTTACATCAATGTCACTATCTATGTTATTTTCTACTATACAGTTTGAATCTATTTTACAATTCTGAAACTCACCTTTAGCATTCATGAAGTTATAAATCTGAGAATCTTAAGAGAAAATCTGCCAATACTTCAAGTTGTCTGGAATAATAGGCCTATGTCTCACTTCTGCAGTGTACTGATGGTTGGGTTGAAAGGGTAATTTGTGGGTACTAGCAAAAGTGGCAAGACTATGGGCTTGCATGCTTTGTTTTCTAGGAATGGTAGCAAAGTTTGTTTCCAGGAGGTCTTTAATCAAATCTAGGACTGTTTCCCTATATTGACTAAGTCTAGGATTGTTTACAGAGTATTCACCATTAATTTGTTTAATAACCAGTTCTGAGTCTCCAGGTATGGAAACTCTTTTGTCTCCAAGTTTTCTAACAATTGTAATCCTAAGATTAGAGCTTCATACTCTGCCATGTTGTTTGTACACTTGAAGTTTAATATGAATACATGTCCCTCAGAATGATTATTCTCCATATTATGGATCCACACTCCTGCACCAGCCCTGAGCCTATTCACAGATCCATCAAAATCTAGATGTCATAGGGACTCATGAAAAATGTTCTCACTATCAGTTGTTTTGCATTTTAGTTCTTTAGTTGTGATTTGATTATTGTCATGTTTTGAATTGTATAAGATGAAAGAGTCCATATCAGAATGCATGGAGTATATGGGAAAGTTTTGTGGTTTTTCAACACTAATCACCATGTATTTCATCAAGGTCTTTCTATATAATTTCCTTTGTTGGCCAAAAACAGATATGGTGGCATAAGACATATCTAACTACAAGGATTCTTGCAATTTTTCTTCCCATGAGCGAGATAAAAACATTCCATATTTGGGTGGGATGTATGCAACTACTATGTCCATTACAATACTTTTCCCTGGGCATTGGACTAGAGTTACACATAAATCCTTGATCAAACCAAGGCATTTAACTTGGCTAGAGTCAAAGGAAAACAAATCCTTATATGGTGTGGTGATGTCTAAGTTCAGTCTCTCCATAATTGCTTTTGGCATCAATTATGGGATGCCCCTGAGTCTAACATAGCATTATGTAATATTTTGTCATGAATGTTTAGGCTAATGTAGAAAGGAGGGATTCCCCCTTGCTGATGAGTACCATTCACCTCAGGTCCAAACAATAATTCAGGTTGATCATCATTCAAATTGACAACATCTTCTCCCTCTCCTATATTTAAAGTTTCAGTTATCTATGACTTATAGGA
This sequence comes from Pinus taeda, assembly GCA_000404065.3. Lineage (NCBI taxonomy): Eukaryota > Viridiplantae > Streptophyta > Pinopsida > Pinales > Pinaceae > Pinus > Pinus taeda. Next base: position 8,560 of record APFE030878963.1, read on the forward strand.
TTCATTCTTTACTAGTTCGGTCAAAGGAACTGATATCTTTAGTTTCGTTATTTCAGTTTTGATGTTGAAAGGGAGCTGAGCTTTGTTTGTTTGGATGAAATATTCCTTAACAAATGCAGTTTGTGTGGTTTTATCTTGTTTTTCAATACTAGGCATTTCAGTCTGTGTTTCAGCTGTTTTGCCTTAATTTCTCTTATTTGGAATGTTTTCACTGATTGTTTTAGTTTGTGTTTTATTGGAGGTTATATCTAAAATCTTTGGGGTAGAAGACTTTGGTGTTCCCGTAGGGAGGATTTGTAAGACTTTAGTGACAGGAGCTTCTGTTATTTTCTTAGTCTGCGTCTGGATTGATCTCTTAATGGGAGCTTCATTGTTATTTTTACTTCTTAAGCTATATTGTTTGTGTACCTCATATATAACTGACTCATCCTTGTCTTTGATTTCTAGTAAGTTTATCTGGGTATCATCCTCTCCTTCTTGGTCCTGTGAACCCTCAACATAGTTATCTTGGAAGGGGGGCCTAATATGCTGATCTGGTATAACATTCTTTCTAGCATTTGGATTCTTCCTAAAGTTGGGGTTTCTTATTGGGGGTGGTTGTTGATTCTCCCATTAAGTTTTCTTTTCCATGTTTTCTAATCTATCCATTATTCTCTCTACACTCTTGGCTAAACTATCTATCTTTCCATCAGAAGTGGAAGTTTCCTATTTAATTACAACTCCCTTTTCATTTATCATTCTAGCTTTCTTGGCTAATAGGTTGGCCAATAGGTTGGCCTCTACACTAACATCATTTCTTTGCATTTGTTCCAATGTTTCAGGGTTTCTTTCCCTTAACTAGTATGACATGCCAGTGTCAAAACCATCAGGGAATTTAATTAATGCTAGGTCAAGTGGAGGCTTAATATTAGCTGGGATTGCATTGTAGATATTGAACCTAGTGTAATAATCATGGACTGACATTTAGGAGCTCTTCTAATGTTTTCATATTCAGAAAGTATTTACAGAGGGTTTTTCTTTCTCTTCCATCTATCAATGAATAATCTATTAAAATTAGTTAAGTCTACAATATGGTGGTGTTACACAGTAATTTGTCATCGTTTGTCACCGTCCCTGTTACCCCTCTCCTGCATCTTGGAGGGCTCATTCCGGGACTTGTGAGAAGTGACAAGACTTGAAACCACTTTCCTTATTCACCTCTAAACATGAGCTTCATATGCCCTTAAGACATCTCCTGCTCATTGCCCCTAAAAATAGCCCTTTTTGCATTAGCGCTGGTGCCCTGTGTTATGCCCACGTCGATTGGGAAAATCCTAATGAGAGGGCGCGCCATTAGCGCTCTTTCCCAGAGTCGCAATCGCGCCAACCATTTTGGGCAAAGTTTTCAACCACTCAAACCTCCGAAGGTTCTGTCCACCTCATTCACCAAACTGATTCCAAGTTGAGTGAGGATGGTTTGGCTTCGAATCTCCTTGGATGGAAAGTTGTTTTCCACCATTCCATGGAAGTTTCCAAGTGATGAATCCAAATCCATGATTGTGGGGGATTGACCTTATCTCTTCCTTTTCCTATATAAAAGCTTGTTCCCATGGCTTGAGCAAGCTAGTTCTAGTTCCAGTTCTGACTCTAGTGGCAATACTTGTGCTGAAAGGAAGATATCAAGAGATTAGAGTTGCAAGAGCCTTCTTTGTGTCCATAAGGCTTAACCTAAGTAAGGAGATCTTGTCACCAAAGAGAGAGAGGCTTGTCCCTCATCCCTTCAAGCTTTGCAAGACTTGTGTAGCTGAGCACCCAGCCAAAGGAGGACTTGATGTCAGGACGCTGGTTGTATTCTCCTTTGTTGATTATTAATAATAGATGATTATCATTATGGTTCCATTCTCATTGTTGTAATGATTAATGTTGAATTATGTCCTTCCTGACTGATGTATAATTGTATATATTAGATTTCACGCTTGTGTTTGTGTTGTTCTCTTTGTGTGCAGGTGTCCATTCACGGGGATAGTGGAGGACTGTGACCAGCCAAGGCAAAGGAGCGTGGGCGACGTCTCTTCTACGAACGAAAGCGTTGGAATCCAAGTAGGTCTTCATCACCTACCTTTTATTTTCATTTAGGAACTTGTGTGATAGCATTGTTTTATTGTTGCTAGACCCGTTCTGAGCTAGTAGGGATCGCCTCTATCCGTAGAGGGGATTTACCTCTCCAACAATTTGGCGACTCTGCTGGGGAGTTTAGCTTGTTGTTTAATTTGTAAACTTAGATGGAGTCTGAAGCAC